>CAUZXS010004858.1:85000-120000 GCA_963585895.1 Sepioteuthis lessoniana
CCTTGGAAAGGAGACTGGGGGAATTGGAAATCAGAAGAAATTAGACCATCCGGAAACGATCCAAAAAAACTTGGAAAGGAGACAGGGGGAATTGGATCTCTGAGGAAATCTGACCATCTTGAAACGATCCATAAGACCTTGGTAAGGACTCTGATGGAATTGGAAATTAGGCCATCCAGAAAATAGTATTGTTAAAATCGGCCAGAATACTCTGAAAAGTTCTGGAAACCAAAGGTGAACTTGCTATTAGACTTCAGTGATGGGCCACCAGCTCACGCTAGTGTGAAAAACTCGTAATAATAATAATAATAATCGTTGTTGATAACTGTGGTCGAGGGTGACCAGAAGGCTCCATTTTCAATAGCTACTACACCGAGGTGTAGGGGAGGGAACTACTCTTTTCCCTAGATTGCTCCACTTTACCCTTGATACCTACCTTATATTGCTGAGTGTCAAATAAGGAGGTATCAAGTACCATTTTTAAAGTCTATGGTATGACGCGACCTGGGATTGAACCCAGGTCTCCCGGACCAAACTCAACGTTAAATAATAAAAATAAAAGAACTTGCCGTCTGGTAGGTTTTGTTGTTCTGGAGGATCAATGGGTGAAAATAAAATAAATAAAAGAAAGCGAAATAATAAACTAATATTTAGATCTTACTAGAGAGTTTTAAAAAAGCTGTAGAACGTAAAGATGACGGTGATACCAATGTCAATTGAGCCCTTAGAACGATCCTCAAAAGCTTGGAAAAAAGACTGAAGGAATTGGAAATCAGAGGAAGAAGCGAGACCATCCAAATTACTGTATTCGGCCAGAATACTCAGAAGAGTCCTGGAGACCTGAAGAGACTTGCTGTCGCTCAACCTTTAATGAAAGACCACCAACTAACGATGATACGAAAAACTCTCAAGAAATTAATAATCATAATGATAATAATTTGAAGATGTTTGGTTTGTTTTTGGTTCCATATCAACTATAGTAGGTTATTTAATGATAGATCCTGTTTATATATATATATATATATATATATATATATATATATATATATATGTAAACACATTTCGTAGATAATATTTTTAAACGAGCTTGAGATCCTTTTTGCACAAAGTTAAATGTTGTCAAGTATTGCTATATAACAGTCACAATTTAACATCAATCATTTGTTTGCACACATAGATCGCTTTATTTGATAGTGCCCAATCAGATGTTACCACTTCGTGTCAGAGTGGACCTGGGAACAATGGTAACGAAGGTGTATTTCACATTTCCTAAATCTCCAAGGTTGGAGCGTCGCCATCAGATGGTTTAATGTCATATGCAGGCCATTCGTTGATAAGTCTCACCCCTTTGCAGAGATGCAGTCGCTGCATTCTACAGCCCCAGCCGACTTGGGTATAGAATAATAATAATAATAATAATAATAATAATAATAATAATAATAATAATAATAATAGTCAGCAAGGATATAAGAGTGGAATTTGGAAATGAAAAAATCTGCTGTGTTTATAATGAAAAACGGGGAGTAACAGATGGAATAGAGCAGCCGAATCAGGAAACTATTTAGATCGCTTGGAGAGAAGGAAACCTACTCGTACTTGTGAATACTGGAAGCGAACTCCATCAAACAAGCAGAGATTAATGGAAAAATAAGAAAAGAGTTCCTTAGAAGAATGAGAAAACCTCTGGAAACTAAGCTCTGCTGCAGAAATCTCACCAAAGAATTAAACACCACGGCAGTTGCCCCTGTAAAATACTCTGGACCATTCTAAAAAAGAACCAGGGAAGATCTCAGACAAATGGACTAAAGGACATGAAAATTGATAACTATGCACTGGGCCTTACATCCGAGAGATGACATTGTCAAGCTATATGTATCAATAAAAAAGGAGGAAGAGAATTCGCCACTAGCGTAGAAGCATCAATATGAAGACTCAAAGATAACACAAGAAAGAGCAAAAAAGACTAATCCCAGCAACCAGTTACAGCATTTGCAAAATATGACCTGAGAGAAAAACAATAAAAAT
This sequence comes from Sepioteuthis lessoniana, assembly GCA_963585895.1. Taxonomy (NCBI): domain Eukaryota; kingdom Metazoa; phylum Mollusca; class Cephalopoda; order Myopsida; family Loliginidae; genus Sepioteuthis; species Sepioteuthis lessoniana. The sequence continues at coordinate 87,026 of CAUZXS010004858.1, forward strand.
AAGAAAGCGGAAATAAGAAGAAAAATAAATGTATGGATATTTCAAGCGACAAACAAATGAAATGGCACATGAGAAAAGGAAACCTCAAGAGAGAAACAGAATTTCAGCTACTACCAGCACTAAATAACGCCAATAGGACCAATTGTGTTAAAACAAAAATTAATAAAACGCAACTGAATTGCATGTGAAGATTGTGAGGAGAAACAGTTAATCACATGGTAATTGGATGCAGCGAATTAGCACAAAAGGGTTTAATACTAGACACAACTCGCTGGGAAAGGTAATCCAGTGAGAATTTTTTTTGTTGTTGGTCCTAATACAGAAAAAAGTAAATATTTCAAAATGAATAGGTCCACTAAGAATTTTGTATTTTTTAAAGAAAAAGGGTTTAATACTAGACACAACTCGTTGGGAAAGGTAATCCAGTGAGAATTGTGTAAGAGATTGAAACTTGATCATTCTACCAAATAGTGTATGCACAAACCAGAATCAGTCCAAGAGAAAAAAATTTTCAGTCCAAGAGATAAATTTTTCTGGGATTTTCAGCCACAAACACATCCTCGAATCCCGGCCAGAAGATTAGACCTTGTGTTAATTAACAAAAGAAGAGGATTTGCCCTCTTATGGTTTTTGAGTTCCGGCGGAATATTGAGTGAAAATAAAAGAAAGTGAAACAATTAACAAATACTTAGACCTTGCCTGAGAACTGAAAAACTGTGGAACATGAGGGTCAAGGTAATTCCAGTTTTTGTAGGTACGCTCAGAACGGTCCCCCAGAAGCCTGGGGAAGGGACTTGAGGATTTGGAAACCAGTAGGAAAATCGAAATCATCCCTACTACAGCATTGTTGAGATCGGTTAGAATACTGAGAAGAGTCCTGGAGACTTGAGAAGACTTGCTGTCACTTACACTCCTGTGAAAGACCACCAGTGAAGATTGCAATGTAAACTTGAAAGGAGTGAAATAATAATAACCTGTCGGCTCGTGAACTTTGCCGTCTCGGTGGAACACAGTAAGGATCAAAGAAAACGAAAAGCGAGACAAGTACTTGGACCTTGCCAGTTAAATAAAAAAAGCCATGAAACATGAACGTGATGGTGATACCAATTGTAGTTGGAGCACTCGGAATGATCCCCAAAGCTTGGTATAGGGACAAGAAAAGTTGGGAATCGAAGGAGAAGCTGAGACCATCCAAAACTACAGCATTATTAAGATCAACTAGAAGAGTCTTGGAGACTCGAGGAAAATTGCTGTCATTCAGAATCCAGTGAAAGACCATCAGCTAACGTTGGTGTGGAAAACTCACAGGAAATAATAATAATAATAATAATAATAATAATAATAATAATAATAATAATAATAATATACACCACCTGGAATCCCAGAGAATGAGACACACAAACTTATTTGGGATTTTGAGATACAAATGGATCACCTAATCTCGGCCAGACGACCATACCTTGTGAGAATCAACAAAAAAAATAAAAAATAAAAGAGAACCTTCCGAATTATGGACTTTGCCGTACCAGCAGATCACAGAGTAAAATTGAAAGAAAGGAAAAAGAGAGATTAGTACATGGACCTTGCTAAGGAACGGAAAAAACTATGGAACATGAAAATGACGGTGATACCAATTGTAATTAGTGCACTCGGTACAGTCGCTAAAGGGTTGATTAAGGACCTGGAGGTCTTGGAAATTAGAGGACGAGCGGATATCATCCAAACGACAGCATTATTAAGATTGGCCTGAATATTGAGAAGAGTCTTGGAGACTTAAGATAACTTCCCGTCACTGAAACGCTGGTGTGAAAAAAAAACTCTCCCAAGAGTAAATTGATAATAAAGAAAACAAAAACAGGATAAATACTTGGATCTTACCAGAGTACTGAAAAAGCTGGGATACATGCAGGTCACAATGGTAAAAATTGAAGTTGCTGCACTTGGAACGGTCGCCAAGAATCTGGAAGAGAGACTCGAACAACTGGTGATTAGAAGTAAAACTATCCAGACCACAGCACTGCTAAAATCAGTTGAAATAATTAGAAGAGTTCTGGTGTGCTCGATACAGACACCAAAGAATTGGTAAAGAAACTAGAGCAATTAGAAATAAGAACACGAGTGGAGATTATACAAACTTCAGCATTACTAAAACCGGCAAAATAACTGAGAAGAGGTCAGGAGACTTGTGGAGACTTGCTGTCACTCAATCTCCAGTGAAAGACCATCAGCTAATGTTGGTGAGAAAAAAATCTCAAATGAATATAATAATAATAATAGTAATGATAATAATAATTTGACCATACTAACAAATGGTTTATGCACAACCCATCATCTGTCCTAGAAAATGACACGCATAAACTCCTATGGGACTTTAACATACAAACGGATCACCTAATCCCGGCCAGAAGACCAAACTTAATAATAATCAACAAAAAAAAGAGAACTTGCAAAATAGTCGACTTTGCTGTCCCGGCTGACCACAGAATAAAACTGAAAGAATGTGAAAAGAGAGATAAGTACCTCAACCTTGCTAGGGAATTGAAAAAACTGTGGAACATGCAGGTGACAATTACACCAATTGTAATTGGTGCGCTTGGAACAGTAACTAAAGGATTACAAAGGGACTGGAGGACTTGGAAGTTGGCGGACGGGTGGAGACTATCCAAACGACAGCATTATTGAGAACGGCCAGAATACTGAGAAGAGTCCTGGAGACTTGAGGAGACTTGCTGTCACTCAGACTCCAGTGAAAAACCATCGGCTAACGCTGCTGTGAAAAGCTCTAATGAGTGAATAATAATAATGCAAAAAGATTTCGAACTAGAAAACGAAGGAAGTCAAAATGATGGCAAAATTTTAGTATTCAGTTGATGATGAAGGTTGCCAAGAAGAAAATGTCGAAGGCTGATAATTATATTTAAAGGATTAAATAAGGATAGAAATAATAAAGTTTGTATTCACACGATTACTAGTACTACGATTTATGATAATTAGAAAAGCATTTAATTTTCTTGGCTTTGTTAAAGTACCATTGTGAATAACATTTCTGATAGTTTAATTGTTGTGGTTAGGCGATTCTGTTTTGGACACGTCATCAAAGCGAATATCTTCTCATCACGTTTTTGCCCAAGTCAATTTCGTTCTCTTGACATTCAAAATGACATTGAAATTCACCGGAAGCGTAAAAATGCCAACTTTATTGCTACAATGGACTTGCATATTAACCCAGGGAATATTACTTCCCTTCTCCCAACATTTCATTATTTATTCCGTATGAATAAATATCACAATCTGTTGGTGTATTTATTAACGTCTCAAATTTAACATTCACAATGTTCAAAATCGACTAAAATTCTTAAACATTTTCCATCGGATTTTAACGGCATGTCAACCCGTCTAGGGTTATTTTATGCCCAGAGTTGAAGAAATTGCGTTCTTTATACGTTCATATTCGCTTTTTTTTTTGTGTTGTTGTATTTTAAGAATTATTTTTATATAATTTGGTTTGGTTAGGTTTAACGGCATATCAAACCTTGGAGATTATTTAATACGAAATCCTCTTTATACATATATATCAAATAAATATGATTTGGTTTGGTTAGGTTTAATGGCATATCGACCATTGGAAGTAGTAATTTACTAAGCTTTTTGCTTAGATGTGGCACAAGGCCATATGAATGGAGCGCCCCATCAGACTCGAACATCAACCATTGTAGGTAATTTAATGCCAAATCCTGTTTATGCATATATATTAGATATATATGATTTGTAAAAGAATAGTTTGTAAGTAACATTTTTATTCGAGCCAAAGCTTATTTGTTTGCACACAGTTAAATAGCTTCGAATATTGCTATTGTTATAAACAAAGGTGTGGTAGCAAGAAAAATAAGAATGACGAGAAGATTTAGTTTATTTTGTTTATTGAATAAATAAAATAAACAAGCGGATGAAATATCTGGCCGGCTGGCGGGGGATTGTCTATTCGGTGACAAGCGGTTGTTTTGATCTGGTCCGATGGTGTTGTCGGGTGACGCTCTCGGGACGGCCGACGATTCAGCTTGCGTGTGACCTCTGCGCCAAGCATTTATATGTTCCCAACTTCAAACACCGACTCCAGAAAATACTACTGGTGGAAAAAAATGATTGGTTCAAAAATAGACCTTTTTTTTTATAATTGAGAATTTTCTGGGAATTTTGGATAGACTATGCGCGGAGCCTATGCGCAGAAGCTATGATTTTCTCAGTTTGACACTGGCCGTTGTTGGGTCAACATCCGGTAGCTGTTATTTTCTTCTACAGTGTCGATGTCTGTGGGTCTGTGTTTTGTGTGTTTTAGTAGTTAGGTGTATGAAGAGTTAAGTGGGTGAATCAGAAGAGATTTGATGTGTTTTACTATAACACTATGTAACCCAAACAATTTGATTTAACATCAGTCATTTCCTTGCCCAGTTAAGAGGTTATGCAAATATGATTTTTAAATAGTTTGGTGGTAACTTTGTTTTAAAATGAGTTAGAGCTAATTTTTTTGCACACAAATTTTTCTATTGTTTTTACATGGTTAAATGGTTTAATATTAATTATTCGCTCCCTTTCAAATGGCTCTAATGTAATCCTAACGATTCAATTTTTTCGCACAGTAAACCGGTTTCAGCAATTCCTACCTACCAAGAATATTTCTGTTTAGTTTTAATCAGCTGGTTGGTTGGTTGGTTGGTTGGTTGGGTTTTTATGGCATATCATCCTTTGTAGGTTATTCAATGCCAAATCTATTTTATACAAATAATCAATTCTATTTCAAACAATTCAGTTTTGGATGAGTACAGTTTCATTGTCAAAAATATTTCTATTTCAAGCTATTCAGTTTAGTCAAACAGTTCTAATTCAAACAATTCAGCTTAGTATAAGTATAGACATTATTTACACACACTTAAATGTAAAAAAAAAGTTCTATTTCAAACAATTCAGTTTGTCATGAGTACGCTGTTTAGTTCTATTTTACCCATAGATAGGACCCTATCAGGTGCTGCCACTCCGGGCCATAGTGAATCTGGGAGCGATGGCAATGAAAGTGTACTATACACACCCCAAAGCTCCAGCATTACTGGAGCCTCACCATTAGATTGTTAAGAGTCACATGCAGGGCATTCATTGAGAGTGGGGTCTTAACCCTCTATAGAGAAGGAGTCGGTGTATTCTACAGTCCCAGCCGACTGTGCAATCAGCTATTTTCACACACTTAAATGGCTTCAAGTATTGCTATCTAACACTAATAGTTGTAGTCACACACTTAAAAAAGTGCTCAGAATCGCCTCGTCTGTGATGTTCTTGGGGTCCTTACAAGTTTCCGGTCTTCCAACATCATACTTGCTCTCCCAAGTGACCCTACCGAAACTATTGTTCCAGCCGGCGATCCTACAGTAAAAATACGCCCAGCATGCAAAATCATGCTGTTCACACCTCAAAAGAAAATTTTTTAAATGCTACTGCTAATGAGTTTTTAAAATGGTATTGGCCAATGAGAAACGACTTACGTCACTTCCCTCCCAGTCGCAGTGAATTATAAAGGTAAACATACCACGAACTTGTTCTATATCTTGAAGGAGTACGCTCACTTGCACTGAGCCAGGTTTGGATCAAGATAATAGGTAATATCCTTCTGACAAGCAAGTCTTAACAAAAAAATAAAAATAAATAAAAATAAAAATAAATAAATAAAAAAGCTTTTTCCTCCCTAACTTCTTTATGACGATGACTTAAAAAAAATAATAATAATGATAAATAAATAAAACCTAAATTAAGATAAATAAATAATATATATATATATATATATATATATATATATATATATATATATATATATATACAGCTAAACGTTTTCAAATATTGCTGCGAACCACTAACAATTCAATTTAGCCGTCATTTATTTACACATAGTCAAATGGTTAAATAGTTTTGTTTGGTCTATAAATGGGGTCCTAACAGGTACTACCATTCGTCGTCAGAGTGGACATGGGTGTAATGGCAATGAAGGATTACTTCACATTCCCCTGAAATCGAGACTTACTAACAGATAAAGTTTAGCATCAAAACAGGACACCCTTTTTTTTTGTATTCTAAGCCCTGCCTACAAAGTGGGTTTTCCATTGGAAGAATGAGACTGGCAATATTTGTAGGTTTCTAAGTCACAGCTAACTACTCAGCAAGTTTATTCAGATACCAGTGGATCCATGAATCTGTTGGGCTCCCGTTGTAACAGAGCTCCATGAATGTATTGATATTCCTATTCAGGAAGGAATGAAGGATTCTAATTAGCATTTCATAGTTAACAGCAGTCCATAATTGTATTGATGCTTCTATTTAGGAAGGAGCGAATGATTCTAATTAACATTCCATACTTATTTCCGTTGTATGGTGAATACACTTAAGGAGACTAGCAATCCCTTTTTTGTGAGTTCGATTTTCACTGGGTGCACCATAATTCTGGCCTTGTGCCTCAACTAATCTTAGTAAACAACTACTTAGGGCACCTTATGTGGTATAACAGTAAGCAGACATTGTTGGCAGTGAGTTCAACTCTCACTGGGGACATCATATTTCTGGCCTTGTGGCAAACTAAGCTAAACTTAGTAAATGAGAATGGTTAGCGAGAATTGTCAGAAATTGCTTTTGTCGGGACTTAAAAAAACGGAGAAAGAAAGAAAGAAAGAAAGAAAGAAAGAAAGAAAGAAAGAAAGAAAGAATTGATAAAATTGAAAGGAAATAAAGGAAGAAAGACAAACCGATAGACAGGCAGAATAAAAGAAAATCAATGAGAAAATAAAATGGAACAGCGAGAGAGAAAGACGGACAGACAGACAAATAGATAGACAGTATTGTTATTTTTCTTATTCATTTCAAGGAAGGACATCGAGAAGAAAGAAAGAAAGAAGGACGAATACAGTAAAAGATTTATAGAAAGTTTCAATTGAACAGAGAAAGAGAGGGAAAGAAAAGAAAAAAGAGTGATAAAACGACAAAGAAGGAGCGTGATTTGTAGCCTCGTTTCTGAAGTAGGTCAGATAGAAATAATTGAATCGAAAAAGAGGCCGGAGCCTCGTCTTTGTTAGGTTCGCCCTCATCCTTCCTTGAGTATTTATGACTTGTGGATTAGCCTTTCTTTCTATCAACTGATGACTAACGTCATAACGTTACGCAGTCATGACAACTTCCAGTTTCTTTGATTGTGTCAGTGTGATTATCGTGATCATTTAACGCCCCCCTCTAATTTCCTATACTTGATAAAAATGGATGCCACTACCGCGGCTAAACTAACACCGTTTTATAACAATCAAGAAAGCGCTAGGGTCCTGTTATAACAGCTGTCCATAATGATATTGATGCTCCTATCTAGAAAGAAGTTTTAGTTTTTCTTAGTTAACAGCTGTCCGTGATTGTATTTATGCCTCTATTTAGGAGGGAGCGAATGATTCTAATTAACATTCCATACTTATTTCCGTTGTATGGTGAATTTTGCTGTTTTTGACAGGAAATTGCTTTAGCGCGTAAGGGCATTTTAAGCCAGGGCCAGACTTTCACCTGTTAAAGCCCTTAATTTATATGAATTTTGAGGCTCTTCTTTAAAAAACTTAGAGTGAAAAAATTATTATTTTTTTTATTAATATCAATGACAACGAATATATATATATATATACGCAGAGTGATAGAACTTTAAAATTCTTATATTCTGCTAATGATTTTTACAAGAAATGAATTATATTTTGAAAAATGGAATTACTTTTCTATCGTCCACATATATATATATATATATATATATATATATATATATATATATATATATATATATTTGAATATCCTACGGTACGTATAAAATTTTGGAATATCATGGTTGGTTGGTTGGTTTGGTTTTATGGCATATCAACCTTTGTAGGTTATTTAACACCAAATCCATTTTTGTGTAAATAACCATTTCTATTTCAAGCAATTCAATTTAGCATAAGTACACAGTTTATTTGACAAAAACGTTTCTATTTCAAACAATTCAGTTTATTCAAGCAGTTATATATAACAATTCAGTTAAGTGTAAATACAGTTTCAAGGTCAAAAACATTTTTATTTCAAATAATTCAGTTTAAATGTAAGTACGGTTTGATTGTCAAAAACATTTCTATTTCAAGCTATTCAGTTTGGCATAAGTATGCCGTTAGATCTATTTAACCTATAGATAGGGCCCTATCAGGTGCTACCACGCCGGGCCAGTGTGAACCTGGGAGCAATGGCAATGAAGGGGTGCTCCGTATTCCCCAAAACCCCAGCATTACTGGGACCTCACTATCAGATTGTTTAGTGTCATATCCAGGACACTCATTGGGGGAGGGCTCTAACCCCTCTGCAGAGGTGCAGTCGTTGTATTCTACAGCCCCAGCCGACTGGGCAAGTGGAATATCATTAAGTAGAACATATATGATAAGTTCTAAAAAAAAAGGGCCCTTTTTTTCGGTTACGACATCGTGTACCATTGCTATGATATGGCTGTGTGTGAAACGTACATCGAATGTCCATAAAGATAGAACATAAGAATCTCGAAACACGAAAAACACTTACGACTTCTCAGTTCAGGTACGAAACTTTTTATCACCTATGAGTTTAAAGCTTCTTCGACATAAGGAGAGAGATACACATTCTTTCTATTCTGGCTTTGTTATCCGCCCCCTATCTCGTGCGGCGCCCGTGGCGCGCAAATTCGTCTCGCCTCAGCCAGCCCCGAAAGTCGACCCTTCTCGTTCGGTGTCCAGTTCTCAACTCAACTAACTGACTTTTTCAAAATCCTCCGCGCGCTTCCGGTGCGTGACGTCATTCGCACTTGCTAGCCCCGTTTCCCATCTGGGCTATTGTGACATCTCTGAGTGACACATCCGCTCCGTCCGCGCGCGTGAACACCTGCGTTAATGTTGCACCTAAGTAACCCATGCATTGAGCCGAAAGGTTCTCAGCCTAACTAAACCCAAAGGCATAAAACGAAATCCCTCGGCCATTATAATACAATCGGAGAACTCTGTTACAAAATCAAAGCAGAAGAATAAACATAAAGTGGTCGACGACTTGGCAAAAAAATGTAGTCGTCGACTACCTTACATCTCTTCTTCTCTTTGCTAGCTTTTGTCATGGAGTTCTCTGATAAGACGTGACCGAAAAAAGATCCTTTTTTAAGACCTTACAATGTATGCTTGGTTTGGTTTCTTTGTTTCATTAAACATATCAACATTCTTGGGTTATTTAATGCCAAAGTCATATTTCGAGAAAAACAGGAGTGGTACTATTTAACCCATAGCTGGGAGGATAAGGGGGTTCATACCTTTCCATAGGATATTTGTCCCAAAGTGAACGTCATAGCGCTAATGGAGTTTAAACTGCGGTCCCAGACAAGCTTCTATGCTATTAAATATTTATAAAAACTAATATATATTTACTTATTATTATTATTATGAAATAGCACTATCACAGATATTGAGCACTCTCCAAATTATATCGCATTTGGTCTGGCACAAACCCACGAAGTGAGATAGTGACAACCTATACTATATATATATATAATTAAAAATAATTAATATTTAATACGAGACGAAAACTCGTAAAGTTCCTTTTGTAACAGCGATCCATGATGATATTGATGTTTCAGCTAAGAAAGGAGTGAAGATTTTAATTAATATTTCATAGTCACTATCTTTATATTGAACATTTGGAGAATCTAAAAAAATAACATATAACAACTTGATATACATAAACTTACTAAGTACGTTTTTTTTTTGGAGGTGCCCGTGGTGTAATTGTTATCGTCGTAGGAAATGAACACGACTACACGAGTTCAAATCCTGGACGAGACTGATTGCATTTCACATTGCACTAATACCCTTGGGAAAGGTATGAATCCAATTATTCTCCCTCCAGCTATGAGTAAATAGTAGGACAGACTAGGTTATTCAGCCTTGGTTAGGCAACTAGTCTAGGAGAAGGAAAACTCTGAATTCAAACCTGTTAAACTCCGCTTAAAAAATTGACCTTGTGTCATATCCTGCCCGAGCGGAGGGGTTGGTAAATAGTACTAAGTACGTTTTATATATTCGTTATCTAATTTGGTTTCTTTGTTTAATGGCATATCAGCATTCGTAGGTTATTTAATGTTAATGCCATCTTTGTAAAATAAAAACACACCGTAATTGTGCTATATCACCCATAGAGTAGCCATAGCTTTCCCAAAGTGTATAAGTCTGAAAGTGAAAATACGAGCACGACTTTTTTGAATTCGCATATTACGATGTCGCAATACACCACAGAAAACATTACGTCACGAAGATTCCTCTAAGGATGTTAAAGTTGTATTGACATTATAATCCTTTATATTTTCATTATTTGTCGCTGCCTCCCACCAGACAGGACTTGACATAAGGTCAAAAGCCCAAAGGCCGATTAAAGTGGTGATAAAGGAGAGGGGAAGGTCGAGAACGAGCCGAGATTCCAACCCTGCAAGTCTATGCTGCTCATCGACCCACTATGTGCAATGTGAGTCTAATGAGCCAAGCAGTTTCACGAACCCAAATCTGGGTCCAAGCTCGGATGCCGGGTTATAGCTTGAACTAGACGACAAGGTCTAGTGCTATACATAGGGGACAAAGGTTGCAGCTCGCCCACCCGAAGGTGGCCCAACCGAAGTTGGGGGCCTTTCGGCCTCGAATCTGCCATTGATCGATACCCCATCCGGCACGAATGCATCGACTCTCATGTTCAAAAACAATAATTGTCAATCCATGCGTAAATAGTCCTGTTATTTATAGCAGGAACTATGCTCGTGTATATATATAGAGAGAGATCAAATTTTCACATGATCGACAGCCTATCATTTATCAATAGCAGTCCATGCTTTACCTATATGAATGTTGACATTGCTTTCAGTTGATGAGATATTGCTCCCAAGGTATATGAACTGGTTTACAAATTTCAGAGACTTGCCATTTAATGAAGAGATAGCTTTTTATTGAAAACTCATCTAAGCTATAAACGTGTGAGTACTTTGTATGGTTGCACCACTTGGACTTAGCGCTAGGAGAAAAAGGATGCTGAGAGATGCTTTGAACAAATCTTGGAAGCAGAACGCTGTAAAACAGCATCTGTACGTCCACTTACCTCCTATCCTTCAAAACTATCCAAGTAAGACAGGCAAAACATGCGTTCTTATGTAGACTCCTACTCACTAGTGTTGGCCAACCAGCAAAGGTTTTGATTCGGTTTCTTTGTTTAAGGGCATATCAAACTTTGTGGGGTATTTGATGCCAAAGCCATCCTTGCAGAAGAACAGCAGTGATAGTATTAAATCCATAACAAGGAGGATAAGAGGGTTCATGCCTTTACCAAGAGTATTAGTCTTAAAGTGAACATAATAGTACAACTGGAGTTCGAACTTACTTCGAGGCCGCAGTTCGACTAGCAAACCTACACGAGTGAATTCGAGGTTGCGGTCCGGTACTTTAGCCATTATACCAGAGAGATACCCTCTCTCCGCTTACTTGGGCTCAGTCTATTCGACAGATTTCTTTAAAGGAACTTGTTTCTAACATGCCACGATCGTTGTAGGAGTAAAAGTTGAAGTAAAAAATAATCACTTGAGATCGATGAGCTCGCTTCGTAAATCTGCAAGGAGATCTATCCAATCGAAGACAGACATTATGAATATGTTTGGTTTATTTGTTTAACGGCATATCAACCCCTTATGAGTTAATTAAGGATAAAATATGATTCCTTTGTAAACGTTTGATAATCATAACTGTACTATCAATGTTTCATGGCATTTAAAAAAAAATTAGATTTTCATTTGTTGAGTCATTTGTTCGCGCTGTTATATGATATGAACTCGTCGTATTTAATTCAATTGATTCACATACAGTTAAATAGTTTTAAATATTCCTATCCAACATTAATACTTCTATTTAACTAACAAATATATGCACCCTCCCCTCTCTCACAGTATTTTCTCTTCTCTACCCTCTCTCCCTCTCTCTCTCTCTTTCTCTATTTCACTTTTCTTTTCTCCACATCTCTCTGGATTTCTCTTCTATTAGACTGCTGGGGCTGTAGAATACAACAACTGCATCACTATAGAAGATTAAGCCACCACTACCCACATCAATGAGTGTCCTGTTATGACACTAAACCATCTGATAGTGAGGCTCCCATCCTGGAGCTTTTGAGAATGTGGAGTACTCCTTCATTGTCATGACTCACAGGTCCACTCGGACCAAAAATAGTAGTATCTGTTAGGATTCGATCTTTGGGTAAAATAGAAATGTTTATTAACATCAAATTGAATTATTAGTTTTAGATAGCAATTCTTAAAACCATTTAACTGTGTGCAAACAAATCAACTCTGACTCGTTTAAAAAATGTTACCTACAAACTACTCACTCACAAATCGTGTGTATAAACAGGAATTTGCATTTAGTAACCATCAAGGGTTGGAATGCCTTTAAACCAAATAACTTAACCTTTATTTTTCTTCGTCTCTCTCCGTATTTCTCTCTTCATTTCTCCTCCTCTCTCTAGATTCCTCAACTTTTCCCCTTTTTTTTTAATGCTTTCTGTTTTACCTATTCTGCATCAGACCCTCTTCATCCGCTCCTCACCACACTAGCACCTCTCCCCGACCCCGCTTCAACCTGCTATTTTGGAATGCACCCTCGCATATTTATCCCATGAGTAAAAAAAATCATGTTTATCTGTCTTTCCTTACCTCCCACTCATTCTTTTCCTGTCATTTTCCTTTTTTCCCCCTTATATCCAACATCTCAATGATTTCCTTCTTCTTCTTCTTCTTCTTCTTCTTCTTCTTCTTCTTCTTCTTCTTCCAATCCACTCTCAAAACTATAAATCATGAAAACATTCAAGGACGATATAAATGAAAACAGTCCTTTATTTTCATTCCCTCTCTGTCTTTTCACGATTTCTGAACTTCGTGACTCCCTTTCTTTCTCTTTCCTTCTCTTTTCTTTCTTTCTTTCTTTATTCTCCCTCTTCTTTCATACCCCCTCTTTCTCTATTCTAACTTCTATTTTCTACCCTTAAAGATTACTACCGTCTTTCCTTCTTCTCCATTTTCCTTCTCTCTTCTTTCTTTTCTTTCTTTCTTTTTCCCTCTCCTCTTCTCCCTCTCCTTTCATATCTCTTCTTTCTCTATTTTAACTTCCCTCTCTTTCTATTTCTCTTTCTCTTTCTTTCATTTTATCTCTTTTCTCATTCTCTTATCCCCATTCTCTCCTCTTTCTCTATTATAACCTCAATTCTCCTCTTCCTTTCTTTACTTTACGCTCTTTCTTCATCTTCTCTCTCTCTCTCTCTCTCTCTCTCTCTCCACTTATTTTTCCTCTACTATTTTTCTCATTTTCTCTTTTCCCTTTTTTTAATTTTTCTTTCTTTTGCCCATAGTGTAATGGTTATAGTCGTTGGAATTAGACACGGTGACACGAGTTCAAATCCAAGACGAGGCTGATTGTATTTCACATAGTATTAATACTCATGGGGAAAGATACGAATCCGATTATTTTCCCTCCAGTTATGGCTGAATAGTAGGGCAGACTGATTACTTTAGCCTAGGTGAGGCAACCAGTCTAAGAGAAGGAAAGCTCTCAATTCTAACCTTTTAAACTCCGCAAAAAATTGACCTTGATCAATTGATCCTGTTCATTCGGAAGGGTTAAGTAAATACATACATATCTGTTTATTTCTTCCGGCAACAATATCGCCCATAAATAAGCCCGCTCGAACATTTTAAAAATAAAAACTTAATTTTCTTTTAAAGCAAAGATTCTATGATTTTATTATTTCAAGAGGAACATAATAGACTCAAAACAGATATCATTAGGTATGATTAATTACAGAACTCAACAGCGCTGAAACCCTGTAACCAAAAATAAGATTGTATAAATATATATAAGGAGTGTACTTATTTTTTGCGTGATGTCATCGCAAAAGTACTGGACTGCGGGCTCCAAGTAAGCGAGTTCGAATCCCAGCCTCGCTATTACGTTCACTTTCAGATTAATACCCTTGGTAAAGGCATGAAACACCTAATCCCTTACGGCAATGGGTTAAATAGTATCACTACTTTTCTTGTATAATTATGGCTTTGGTATTAAATAACCCACGAAGGTTGATTTGCCAAAGCAGCTCAAATTAGGGAGTCTACGTAGAGTAACCAAACCAAACCAAACCAAACCAAATAAAGGCGTCTCCGTGGAGTAATGACTAAAGTCCTAGGCGGCAGTCACCAAATAAACGAGTTCAAACTTCAGTCGTTCCATTATGTTAAGGCTAATACCTTTAAGAAATTTATGAATCCCCTATCTATGGGTTAAATAATATCACTGCTGTTTTGCTACAAAGATGGCTTTGGCATTAGATAACCCACGAAGGTTTCATATGCCCTAAATAAAGCAACTAACTCTTATTTTCGAACTGCAGCATATTCATATTTTTGCTTATAGAGTTTCATATAATCAAATTTGCAATGACTGACTGATGGACAAAAAGTCATTAGTTGAATTATAATCCAAAGGTCAATTATAATCCAAAGGTCAATCACTTATAGTTAGATCTGGCAGTGATAGAAATTTTTCAGACTGCTTATTCTATCATATTATGGTTGCTTTTCCCCAATCTATTTTAAGTTACGGTCTAATACGATTAATGTGCATGTAATATCCTCTACCCAAGTCAATAACAAGTAAAGGTTTGGTTGCTATGCAACTGAAGTTTTGGATCGGAGGCGGGTATTATTTAGAACTTTTTTTTAGCAATAGAGTCGTAAGAAACATCTAATTATAAGCTAATTAGGAATTATATCCATTGACCGGAATCAATTATCATTTATTAAAATTTTTCAATTGAGAGTTGAATTTAAACATTGATCCAGAGTATAATTCTTCAAAATAAGAATATTTGTAGATTGAATGATAGATTTTAACGGTATATCATCTCATCTAGGGTTATTTTATGCCTAGAGGTTAGGGAATGGCGTACGTTGTCATTTATATTAACTTTTTATGTGAGTGTTTTTTTTTGAGAAATTTTTACACACAGTTTTATGATATCAAGTATTCCTTTCTAAAACAAATAATTTACAAAGAGATCTATTTGAATCATGCATGGGACCCAAACAGATACTGCGACTCCGGGTCAGAGTGGACCTGGGAGTAATAGCAATGAAGGGATACTTCACACTCTCCAAATATCCAGAACTGGAACTCAACCATCAGATGCAATTATTGTCAGAGTGGACCTGGGAGTAATGGTAATGAAGGGGTATTCCATACTCTCCAGATCTCCTGAACTGGAGCCTCACCATCAGATCCAATTTAGTGTCATTGTGGACCTGGGAGTAATGGCAATGAAGGGGTACTCCATACTCTCCAGATCTCCTGAACTAGAGCCTCACCATCTGATCCAATTTAGGGTCATAGTGGACCTGGGAGTAATGACAATGAAGGGGTACTTCATACTTTCTCATCTCCAGAACTGGAGCCTCACTATAAGTCGCACTTTTATGTCATATCCAGGACATCCGTTTTTGGTGGACCGTCTTACTGTCAAAGTATTCTTGATTTTGTTGATAAGGCGGGAATATTTGTTGCATGAAGTGGCACACTAAAGTGTGCCACTTCATGCAACACATTATTTAATGTTTACATTGAATAACAAGTTACTTAATGTTTACATAACAAATTATTTAATGTTTACATTAAATAACTTGAGCTAAAAATTAGTATCTACAATGATATCAAAATGTCACTTTTTGATGTTGTAGATTGTGTTACATGAAAAGATTGTCCCAGAGAGAATGAAATATTTGATATTTTTTAACGTTCACATATGCATAAAAAGAAAAAAATATAATTGACGAACAACTTAACAAAACCATAAGTATTTCTTAGAAACGAAATAACACATTACCAAAAAATACGGCAAAAAGATTGTTTCTATCCGTAACACTTCCGACCAAGCTATTATTGAAGGTCTTTCTCTCGCTGAACTCTGTCTGGCTGAATGTCCACTCTATCAACACGTACCTCTATTTATATTATCTGGAGGCCCACCTCTTCTGTCCACTGGTGATCGGTGTTCAATCGCCAGTCTCTCACTTTATTCCTAAGACATATATAATACATATTTTCATTGTGAAGAATATGGAAAACTTTTTTTTTTTTAGAGAAATAAATGATTTTAAAAATTTCCTCTGGATATCACAGTTTACCGGGTGTTTTTGAATTTTATTGCTTAATTTCTGCGAGACTTTAATTTGACAATATTAATTGCCAAATATCTCTTTAATTCCAAAATTATTTCAATATGAAGATAAGACACGGAATTATATTGTCAATCATATTATATTTTAAGAGTCATTGTTTGTTTATATGTGCAAAGTCAAATCAACAATTAAGAGGCGTGAAGGCTATCGTTGTAGGAAGTGAATTCGGCAATCCGAGTTCGAAACCTGAAGGAGGCTATTTCTATTCCACAGAGCGCTAATACCTTTGAGAAAGTTATGAATCCAGCTGTTCTCCCTCCAGCTGTGGGTATATAGTAGGGCAGGCTGTGATATTTGATCTTGGCATAGTTTGAATTCAAAACCAGACCAGGAGAGGGATGGGCTTCATCAGATTATTCCTGATTATTATGCTGCATGAGTAGTGCTCCAACGACCAAATCAGATTACGGTATAAGTTTTTTTTGTTTGTTTGTTTTTTGTTTTGTTTGTTTGTTTTTTGTTTTGTTTTTTTGTTTGTTTTTATTTTTTTGCTTAGCTAAAGAACCAATTCTATCTTTTGAAGTTGTCTTAAGATTTTAGCATGGTAAGAATTTTCATTAAATCTCACGAAATAAAAGCAAATTATGGGCGTAAAATTTAACACAATAAATATGTTTTTAAAAGATTTAGAATAAAATTTTCGAATATTTATCAAAATTATTGTTTATCTTATTTATTCACTGTTTTTCCAGGTCCAGTCGGCTGGGGCTCGAGAATACATCAATTGCATCTCTGCAGAGGGGTAAAACTCCCCCAACGAATGTCCTAGATATGACACTAAAAAATCTGATGGTGAGGCTCCAGTAATGCTGGAGCTTTGGGGAATGCGGTGTACGCCTTTATTGCAATCGCTCCTAGGTCCACTCTGGCCAGGAGTGGTAGCACCTGATAGGGTCCTATCAATGGGCCAAATAGGACTAAACGCTGCATTATGCTAAACTGAATTGCTTAAAATAGAACTATTTTGAAAATCAAACTGTGTAATTTGTTAAACTGAATTGGTTGAAATAAAACAATTTATATGTATAAAAATGGATTCGGCATTAAATAACCTACAATGTTGGTTGATATGCCATAAAACCAAATCAAACCAAACCATTATTTTCCAAAAAGATTATTTATTTATTTATTGTTGATAACGATTTTTTGTAAAAATTTTATTGATACATTTTCCTGTCATCTGCTTGATACGAAATAAAAATTGATATCTAGTAATAGGTTAAATTGCTAATTAGATAAATATTAAAAATCAGAAACTTGCGAAAAATTTTTTTCAATAATTATATGTTTGTAATAAGTTGGGCCTGCATAAGCTTGATTTCCCTGAAAGATTAAATTTGCATGGCTGCCAAGATTTGGTATAGTCTTGGATCTATTTCATTTTAACTAGGTATATTGAGAAAAATAACAACTAAAAATTTGGAAAAAATAATAGCAAAAGTGTCAAGAGTTTAAATTAAAACTTCGCCATCTTGAGAATATTGTCCTTATTAGCCGAAAGCAATAATGGTATTAACATGTTTTCAGGAATCGTTCCTGCAAAGACGGACAAAAATCCTTAGGGCGAATGTTTCTTTATGACGTGGAAATTAGCAAAATTTGCTTTTTTCGGCGTTTCCGACTCTTTCTGCGAGCTGTAAATGTTGAAGCAACGAAATAATTTCTATTTTTAGCGGCGGCGGCGGCGGTGAGGGAACTGAGATTTTTCTTCTGAAAGTGTAAGTAAAACAAATAGACAAGAAGTCGACCTCTGCTTTTCGAATTGGCGTCGGTGTGAGTGCGTTCAGTTAACGAAGTCCACCCACGCACTGTCTTCATGTTTGAGTGAAAGAAGAGTGGAATGGTAATTCTATTCTGGGATTCTGTACGTAAATCAAAAGATAAGCAAAAGAAGACTGTTCCAGAAAAGATCACGGGTTGGGGAAAAGTGGAATTATTTATTTTGCAACGGAAGTGAAATGATTCAAAATTTTGAGAATACAGCGTCTTCCTTATCGGTAATCAACTTCAGTGAGACTAAAGAGTTTTTATCTCTCTCTCTATATATATATATATATATGTGTGTGTGTGTGTGAGAGAGAGAGAGAGAGAGAGAGAGAGAGAGAGAGAGAGAGAGAGAGAGAAGTGAATTGAATCTGACAGAATGTCTCTTTTTCTACGGATATAAAAATATATTAAAATGAATAGTGATATAAAAACGTTTTTCTTAAATCAGAAAAGTACTCAAATTCTAGCCAGAAAAAAATAATTTTCACACACACACACACACACACACACACACACACACACATATATATATATATGAAAATTATATTATATATATTATAAAATTATATATATATATATATATGTGTGTGTGTGTGTGTGTGTGATTCAAAATAAAGTCCTGACTGCATCAGCATGAATATAACATTCTCTCAGAGTGACGACCAAGCAACAAAGTATGGTGGTATTGGGAAGTATTACGAGAATGCTTTGGGCAAGTGGTAATGATGCTTTGGCCCCGATACCTAGCTTGAACCCAGAGTCATCATTTATAAAGGGATTTGTAGGGTGCAACACTGCTATTTGTACAATAGTAATTTTATATGATAGATAGATAGATAGATCCATCTCAAACGATTCAGTTTAGCACGAGCAAAAAGTTAAGCTCTATTTGACTCATAGATAGGACCCTATCAGATGCTACCACTCCTGGCCAGAGTTGACCTGGCAGTGATGGCAATGAAGGGGTACTCCGCATTCCCCAAAGCTCCAGCATTACTGAAGCCTCATTATTAGATTGTTTAGTGTCATATCAAAGACACTCATTAGGGGTGTCTTACTCCTCTGCAGAGATGCAGTCGGTGTCTTCTGCAGTCCCAGCCGACTGAGCCAGTGACAGTCAGACAAACAGAAAATTAAATAACAACACTGCGTTATCAAGCTATTTATTGGAAGTGAAAGACTTAATAGATGAATCACGAATAAAGGCATGATTAAAAGGAATCAACTGTTTGCGCCCATCCCTCTCCAGGAGTGGTTTTGAATTCAGAGTTTAAAAAAAATCTTGCGTTTACAAAAATAATTGCATCAAGTTGGAAACCTACACATTTATACACAAACATAAATATGTACACACATATATATATATACATATATATATATATATATATATATATACATATATATATATACATATATATATACATATATATATATATATGTACATATATATATATACATATATATATATACATACATATATATATATACATATATATATACATATATATATACATATATATATATGTACATATATATATATATATACATATATATATATATATATATATACATATATATATATGTACATATATATATATACATATATATATATATACATATATATATATATATATACATATATATATATATACATATATATATACATATATATATATATACATATATATATATATATACATATATATATATATATATACATATATATATATATATATATATATAAACAGACAAAATTTATTAGAAAAAAAATAATTACCAGTAAATTTCAAGCTACACTACCACACATGTACGCACAAAAAAAAAAAATCTCCAGGACACACCAACACACAGAGAGAAAAAGTGACTGTAAATGAAATCCAAAACCACTTCAATAAACAAATACACACACGCGCGCGCACACACACGCACACACGCACACACGCACAATGACAAAAGCATATCAGATATTAATAAGGGGTAAAGTAGACTACGTTAAATACACTCTAAGAAAAAGAGAGGATGACCTCCATATAAACCCATCATCATTTGGAGGTACCCGTGGTGTAATGGTTATCGTCGTAGGAAATAGACACGGCGACACGAGTTCAAATCCTGGACGAGACTGATTGCATTTCACATAGCACTAATACCCTTGGGAAAGGTATGAATCCAATTATTCTCCCTCCAGCTATGGGTAAATAGTAGGGCAGACTAGTTTCTTCAGCCTTGGTGAGGCAACTAGTCTAGGAGAAGGAAAACTCTGAATTCAAACCTGTTAAACTCCGCTTAAAAAATTGACCATGTGTCATATCCTGCCCGAGCGGAGGGGTTGGTAAATATGATATAAACCCATCATCATCATCATCATGTCGCGCTGGTAGCACGGATATCCCTGACCCTCTCTCGCCACTCCTCCCTATCGTTCATCGCCCTAGGCAGGTCTTCAGGACAACATCCCGTATCCTCACATAGCTGCTGAATGTATGTTCGTGCTGGTCGTCCTGCTTTTGCACGGCCATGTGTGGGGGTCCATAAGAGTACATCTCTTATGAGTCCGTCCCTGCTTCTCCAGCAGTGTCCTGCATGTCTGGTTCGTCTAACTTGAATAGTTTTCGTGATAGGGGGCAGGTGGCCGTACAGTTGATGTCTTGTGGTGTGTTGCCGCCAGAACTTGTTCAAGATTGCTTGCAGCATTCTTGTGTAATTGCCGTCTAGCTTCTTCTCCAGCCGTTTTGTTAGCGTCCATGTAGTACACCCGTATAGCAGTATCGATGTGACCGCTGCCTGGAAGAAACTGCGTTTCATTTTATCGGTGAGGTCTGATTTCCATATAATCGATAGCCTATTGATAGCTGTCCATGCTTTCGTTAACCCCGTGTCGATGTCCTTTTCGGTTGATGAGACGCTGCTTCCTAGGTAAGTGAATTTGTCGACTAGTTTAAGAGGGGTTCCGTCTAGAGTGGAGATGTCCCCCGTTTGATTGTTGCACATATATTCCGTTTTGTGTGCATTAACATAGAGGCCTATGCCTGCGGCTGCTCGTTCAAACTGGCTAGTCGAGTGAGTTCAAGTCTCATTGAGTACCCCATTTACAAGGCCTTGTACCATATACGTTCTCTGACGAAAGCAACAAGCTGGAAACATACTCGTATGTTTTAAAAAAGGAAAACAAAACAAATAAATAAATTCTAAAAAATACAAATCTCTTCGTAGACCAACCACGTATTTTGAAATAGTTTCATTCTCTCTTTGGACCTGCAACAAATAATTATATATATATATATATATATATATATATATATATATATATATATATATATATATATATATATATATATATATTGTTGTTTAGTTGACGTTGGTGGTTAAACGCACGGAGAAAAAGCTGGATGGGAACTACGCAAGAATGCTACGTACTTTGAACAAATCTTGGAAGCAACAACCCATAAAAACACACCTGTCTGGCCACTTATCTCCTATCTCAAAAATCATCCAAGTAAGACGAACAAGTGATTTGAGACACTACTGGAGAAGCAAAGACGAGCTCATAAGAGACTGTCTTCTATGGAACCCTACACATAGATGCGCTCGTGTTGGCTAACTAACAAGAATTTACTTACATCAGCTCTGTCCGGACACTGGATGTAGTTTGGAAGACCTATCGGGATCGATTGCCGATAGTGACGGATAGAGAGAGGGGGGAGAGAGAGAGAGAAGCATGAGAATCCTTGGTGACAGCAAGACAATTATGATGATAATATATATAGTCTGTCTGTGGATGACAATATATACGCTCTCCCATGGGGGTTGAGCACTCTGGCGAAGGAATTAACGGCTGTCACTCGCATAATGCAAAGCTCTTCGAAGGAATTGAGCACTCTGGTATTCGGTAAGGCAAAAATGTAAACAAACGAAAGCTACTACATAATGCCTAATAATTCCCGAGCAGACGTGGTTCGCTTGCTGGCTAAGCGGTATGATTCTAAGTCTAACGTAAAGTTAACGGGGGTGATCCCAGCTTCAAGCGTCCTGCGTGTCTAGTCACACTGAAGAGTTTGGATATAACGAAAATGTCTGTCCGTGGATGACAATATATATATATATATCCGACCATATTTAACGCTCTTTCTTAGTGTTTATGATTCTCTAAAAGTTTGTCTGCATTATTATCATAGCTTACACCTCTCTCTCTCTCTCTCTCTCTTTCTCTTTCTCTCTCTCTCTCTCTCTCTCTCTCTCTCTCTCTCTCTCTCTCTCTCTCTTGAAATCAAAATGACATTCTTCATTTCTTTTGCAAAAAAATCTCCAATTCGTTGCAATAGTTGAATCAACAAAGAGTTGTTTCGTTTTAAGGATAATGAATGCTAATACCGATTCTGTCGTCTACTATCAAATTGCGTGTACGAAACGGAGACAAAGTTCCCATGTCCCCGATTGTTGCTTTTCGTAACAGCATAGATTATCTCCCTTGTGGACAGTTGAGACTTTTTTTTTGTTTTCATGAGATTATGAGAAAAATCCCGGAGACTTGATTGGTTTGGTTTGGTTTGTTGGGGTTTATTGTTATATTCTCATATACAGCATCTTCTCTGGACCCCAAACTCCATCGGGGTTTCCGAGAGCCCCCTCGGTCGGGTGTGGCCTTCCCTACCACATCTGGTCTCTAGCTGTCTGGAATCTCCTGGCAACTGCTTCTTGGACTCGAACTCAACTGAGTTAAATAATAATTCAACGCCTACACGATCGCCCACTGGATCTTTGAAATCGAATGTTTAATCGTCATCAAGCGGAAATAACTGTCATGCAGTTCAGAGGTCACTCTCTTCCGGTGCATCAGTCTGTATTGGCACAGTGGGACCTTCACCTTGTCCCATATTATAAGCCTTAATCCGCCCACGCGATCTCTTTCGATTACTGGCCATTGGAATGTGTCACTTCCTTCCGATGCATCACCTTGAAATAGCATTTCTTTTGGGCTGGGTCGAAGGTCAAAACATAACATTATGGCATATAAACCTTTGTAGGTTATTTAACGCCAAATCCATTTTTATGTAAATAATCAGTTCTATTTCAAACAATTCAGTTTAGCATGAGTACACAGTTTAATTGTCAAAAACATTTCTATTTCAAACTATTGAAGCAGTTATATATAACAATTCAGTTTAGTGTAAGTACGGTTTTAATGTCAAAAACAGTTCAATTTCAAATAATTCAGTTAAGCATAAGCACACAGTTTAAATGTAATATCCAGGACACTCGTTAGGGGGGGTCTTACCCCTCAGCAGAGAAGCAGTCGGTGTATTCTACAGCCCCAGCCGACTGGGCAATGGAGACTTGAGAAGACTTGCTGTCACTCAAACTCCAGTGAGAAACCATCAGCTAACGCTGGTGTGAAAAACTCTCAAAAGAGTAAAATAATTTTAATACGCGAAGTAAAAAGAAACATTGATAATACACAACTGAATAACAAGTGTATATGTTAAAATTCTCGTAGCCATTTTGATTTTTTGTTCACAAAATCCAGTATTGGTAATCCTAGTCCGTAGATTTCCTCTTGTATTAAAATCCAAACGATAGATCTTCCTGACAGGAAGTTCAGCTAGCAATTGAGTATCTATGAACAGTTGCAAACTATCTTAAAGGCTTTCAATCGTCATTTCTGATTGGCCAATTTTTACCGGAAGCGTTTGCTGTTGTCGGGAAAGTTCATAGATAGAAATGACGATCCTGCGTACAGTTTATACCAACAGTATATCATGTAGTGACAGAGATAAAACAGTTCATCACATAATCAGCAGATGCAGCAAACAGACACAAAAGGAATGCAAGAGTAAGTACGACTGAGTGGGAAAGATGATCCCCTGGTAACTGTGCAAGAGATTAAAATTTGACCATACAAATAAATAGTATATGCACAAACCAGAATATGCCCAAGAAAATGATGCACATAAGATTCTCTGAGACTCAAAGATTCAAAAGGATCTCTCAATTTTGGCCAGAATACAGGAACTGGTGTAAATTAACAAGAAGAAAAGGAATAATTTGCTATTTAGTGGATTTTGCTCTTCCAACCGACAACAGAGTGAAAATAAAAGAAAAACAAAAAATAAATACATGAATAGATACCAGGCTTTTACCAGAGATCTGAAAAAGCTGTGAAATATGGAGGTGACGGTGATACCAATTGTAGTTGGTGCACTTGGAACGGTCACCAAAGGCTTGAAAAAGAGACCGGAAGAACTGGATGTTTTAGAATCAAGACTGTCTAAATTACAGCTCTGTTAAGATCACCTTGAATTCTGAGCAGGGTCCTGGAGATGTGATGAGACTTGCTGTCACAAAGATTCAGTGAAAAACCACCAGTTAAAATGATTTTAAAAGATTAACAAGAAATAAAACAATAATACATCAGATAGCACTTAAAACAGGAGTAATTTATTTAAAGATTTACATGTTAAAACACTACTCCGATGAGACATTTTAGAAGGGAAATCCCTGTGGTATTGTTGCTGAAGTACTGGACTGCGACATCTTAGTAAAAGAGTTGGAACTCAAGTCAAGCTATAACATTCACTTTTGGACTAATACCCTTGGAAAATGTATGAACATTCTTATCCCCTCGGCTATCGCTTGAATAGTACAGGGTGACCCCCCACCAAAAAAAAAAAAAAACAGAACCCATATATTTTTGACTGAAATTCATAAATTTAATTTTAGCCTTTTCTTTTCTTAGATTCTGTGCATGAAAAATTGGGACCATAGTATTCACCAACATGTCCTGGTCTACCAAAGAAAAGACTTAAGAATTATTTTGCTTTATTTTTGTAGAAGTAATAAAAAAATGTTTTGGGGTTCTGTTTTTTTTTGGGGGGGGGCTGGTCACCCTGTATTACCTGCTATTCTTTTACAAGGATGGCTTTGGTATTAGATAAGCCACGAAGGTTGATATGCCATTAAATAAAGAAACCAGTGAGATATTTTTCTTGTAGTACACTATCATACATGCAAACATCAGAGCATGACATATGTTTCCCTAGTTTTTGTATGTTTATGTATTGATTTCAAATGAGGTTTTCTCGAAGTATAAGAAGAACATATAATAATAAGATTTATTATCCTCTAATAAAACGTGTTTTCAAAGTGAAAAATAGGCAGAGCTTTAAGATTACCAGGTTTAATGTCTACAGTAGCGGCCGTTTCTTTGGCAGAAGCCTCATAAAGAGAAATGATAAAGCACGTTACCTTAAAAGAAAGATCAATAGGCTCCTTAAAAGTGATCGATAGACAATAAGATTGGCAGAGAGAAAATACCCCATGAGGTGTACTCAAAAAGAAAGACTAAGAGACCATATATATATATATATATATATATATAATCATTGCTTAAAGGTATCTCTATGTACGAGCATCATTCAAAAGGTTCTAAGCATCACTCAGAAGGAATCAGAAGAACAAGATAGATTTTCTTTAATTTTTGATATGGTCCATCTTAATATCAATACACTTATTTCACTGATGTTTCACTGGCCTTCAGATCGACCACCTAGCATTCGTGTCGAGTATTAAATTGTCTTTTGAACACATGATCTCACGGGGGGGGGTCCCCCTCACGGGCTTTACCTGCTTTGTAGGGTTGAGTCGATTGCTCAGCGTCTAAGGCGCCCCAATCGAGGAATGCCGACGGGGCCAATTATTGTTTACACCTACCAACCATGAATCTCAATTTGTTCGTGGCCCCCACCATGAAATGGCCTGATGTCGCATTCTGGCTAGATAGGAAGGTCAGATACATACCGATATCAATGCACTTAGTCTATCAATCTTCAAGCATTGCAATCTCATCGCTTAAAAAGCTGGCATCCTCCAAAAAACTCCTCCACAACATTTTCCAAAATGGTGACGAAGCAGGTGGGATTTGAGTTTAAGAAAACAGGAGGAAGTTACACAAAGTTAGGTCTTGTAAAGAAAAGGGATGGAGTAACAATTTAAAGCCACAGTTGGCTGCTTCAGCGCCTGCAATAAGAACAATGTGAACGGGTGAGTTATCCTGGAGCAAGAGCATATCTGCCCTCTGCTTCCCTCTTTGTTTCGACTTGATTGCTTCCTTCAGTTGTTTTAATACTGTCCATTAATCGTTTTATTTTTGTTTTTATTTTTGTTTTTGTTTTTTTTGTGGGGGGTGTTTGTTTTTTTCCATGTAGTTTATCAGGATTACGCCATATTTATGTACAGATTTTTTATTTATTTATTTATTTCTGTAAATAAAAAAAGGGGAGGGAGAAGGAAAAAGGAAGAAATACACACCGGAGTGAACAAGTAACCGAATAACGACGTCATTGTGGCGGGAAAGCAAGAGTAAAAAGGCCCCCCGATTTTTAAAGGAAAGATTTACAAGTCATCAGAAGAGCTTAGCTCTGATTGGCTGTTGCAAAATTATATATAGAGCCATTTCTGTGGTCATTTTTTTCTCCTTGTGTGGATGCGCAGGTTAGCTGCCGGGATGGGAGTTGGAGTAAAATCAATGCCAACTGGGTCATTTGGGTGAGTGGGTCTGATGTTGCAAGACCCGAAACCCCCCATGAACCCAAAGGAAACATCACTGATGACCCATCCCGATGCATCAATGAAGTTGTATGATATAAAAAAAAAAGGATTACGCCAAAAGAATTAAAAAAAAAACAGAAGACATCATCTTGCTAACAGATGCTGCTTTCTTGAACTTCTTGGCAGGTAAAGAACCAGTGTCTTTCCACAGTTTATTTTGGAGCTTTGATTCAGGATCGAGATGGTGAACCCAGGTTTCGTTTTGAGTAACTAATCTACAGTGGAAATTCTTAATATCATCCAGGAAGCAAATCAAAAGTGTCCTGAAAATGTCAATGTTGTATTTTGGCCTTCGACCCGGCCAAAAATGCCATTCCAAGGTGATGCACCGGAAGGAAGTGACACATTCTAATGGCAGTTATGAGAGGAAATCGCGTGGGCGGAAATTGGCTGACGAAATGGGACGAGGTAAAAAAAATTCCCATAGTACACTCATAGACTAACGCACCGGAAGAGAGTGACCAGTGAACTGCATGACAGTTATTTCCGCTTGATGACGATCAAACATGCGATTTCAAAGATCGAGTAGGCGACTGATTGGGCGTTGAACTATTATATAACTCAGTCAAGACAGAAGTCAAGTAGTTCCAGTTAGAGATCGGACGGAGTTATAGACGAGATGTGGTAAGGAAAGCCACACCCGGACGAAGGGGCCCTCGGGAACCCCGATGGAGTTTGGGGACCAGAGAAGTTGCTGATAAGGTGCAGTAAAGAAAGCCATCACCCAGCAGAGTGGGCCTCTGGGCTTCCGGTTGAGCATCAGGAGAACGAGAAAGACACAACGCTGACGGCCATAAGAGTGGGGTCAAAATATTGCAGTTTCTGTTCGTTCTCCAACTCCCTCTCACACGACAAACCTTGAGTAACCCTTTTCGAACCCTTACAATAAAGTGAGAGGTACATATATTTATAATGAAGTCTTCCTGCGTCTTTATTATTGTGACGTTATGATGCTGTTGATACTATTTACCAACCCCTCCGCTCGGGCAGGATATGACACAAGGTCAATTTTTAAGCAGAGTTTAACAGGTTTGAATTCAGAGTTTTCCTTCTCCTAGACTAGTTGCCTCACCAAGGCTGAAGAACCTAGTCCGTCCTACTATTTACCCATAGCTGGAGGGAGAATAAGGGGGTTCATACCTTTCCCAAGGGTATTTGCCCGAAAGTGAACGTAATAGCGCGACTGGAGTACGAACTCGCGTACTACGATTCTGCAGTTCATCGCTTTAACCATTACACCACGAGGACACCCTGTAGATGACAATATAACATCAACCCTATTCAGCTTGTACTTTGGCGTCAGCATTCTTGGAACCCAACTTGCAAAAAGCTTACTTATTGCTAAGATCTCATTAAAATATGTACAC
This sequence comes from Sepioteuthis lessoniana, assembly GCA_963585895.1. Taxonomy (NCBI): domain Eukaryota; kingdom Metazoa; phylum Mollusca; class Cephalopoda; order Myopsida; family Loliginidae; genus Sepioteuthis; species Sepioteuthis lessoniana. The sequence goes on from CAUZXS010004858.1 coordinate 115,112, forward strand.
CAAAACTAATATCTATGGACTTAGCTATCGGCTTGGCCATATTTATCTCTGTTTCCCACCAGGTCTTTTTTTTTTAAAGTGGGAGTTTAGGAAGGGTGAGGTCGGGCACGAACCGAAACTCGAGCTTTGCTGGACGTATGTTGGTCACCAGCTCACTCAGTGCAATTTAAGCCAGATGAGCCAACTGATGGACTTGGGCTCACTCGATATATTACGTGAGTCCGGCACGTATGCCTGCTCATAGCTTAAACTAGATCCGAGAGTCTGGTGCTATGTAATGCTTGTCAGGTGGCATAACCGAAGCCGGGTGCCATTTAACCTCGAATCTAACCTTGACCTTGAGAAGTGTGTTGGGAGAGGAACAGATACCTCTCCTCTGGGCTATGAGCCAGGCTGAGCTCTTTAGCTCGGTAGTAAAACGTCTGTCATCTAAAACTATTCGGTGCATGACATCAAATCTGCAGTTTGCTTCTTCATGGTTGCATATGAAAGGGAGTAATTAGCAATTATCTGTACGATGTCTTCGTGGATTTCCTTGGGTACCTTACATTTCCTTTGAAAAAAATATTTCATGCCGACTTGGGCTTCTGTTTTGTTCATTTTTAGATTTGTCCGACATCTCCCACCTTTGTATAAGCCTCAATTGCACAGTAATTAAGACAGAAATCAGAATTAGATTTTCTATGTTCGTTAAAAGTAGTGTGTTGCCACGACAACAATATTCAGCAATGGCTCTTCTTTCTGGTGAGGCTAAGAACTTTTTTAACGACTCTCGTACATCGATATCTGCAGAATAACACTCGAATCAAAACATATGAGATAAATTAAACCAAACAATATGCGATTTTAGTTCCTGATTTACCTCTTATATACATATATATATATTTGTGTGCGTGTGTGTGCGTGTAAGAGGGTCATTCAATAAATAATAAAAAATTAAAAAAAAAAAAAAAATTAGTATTTTCTAAAAGAACTTTTTTCATAAGTGTAAACTCTGCATTATTAAGAGTTTCTTTTAAGCCAAAATGATTTTAATCTCGCAGAAATAGTTGTTTTGAGGCTATTCAAAATTGTGGCAAATAAAACAGAGTGCTCGCAGCGTAGTGGCTAGAGTGCTCGACTGCGGCATCATAGCAAACAAGTTCGAACTCTAGTCGAGCTTTTACATTCACATCAATGATGGCTTTGGCATTATATAACACGCGAAGGTTGATATGCCTTTAACCAAAGAAATTAAACTAAACCAAAATATTTAGGAAGAATGCAAAAATTCGGTCACTCGTGTCAGTACTCCATCCCTTGCAGGAACAATCTATGAACTCATAAGCAAACCCATGATTTATTTGAAATTTCATATCGGGAGTTATGGCAAAAGTAGTGGATTACGAAATCGTAGTAAGCGAGTTCGAATTCTAGTCTTACTATTACGTTCACATTGAGAAAGATATAAACCCCTTAATCCTCCCAGTACCACTACTGTCCTTCTTCAAGTATGCCTTTATCATTAAATAACCCAAGAAGGTTGATATACCATTAAACAAAGAAACCAAATTTAGATCTCATGAGACTCGAGTATTTAAAACTAAGAAAAGCTTTTGTGCTCTCATATGTTGAAATCGACGGAAGAGACTGTCATTATATATATATATTATAAACTGAATTACCATGTGCCAAAGGGTAGAGTTTCGGCTCTATGGTCGCAGGTTCGATCTGCAGAGGGGGAGATCACTGTATACACTGCTGATGAGACGTAATAAAGACGAAACAGCAGTCCAGTGCTTCCGTACACCATGCACAGTGCTTGCTGGATTTTCTGATCATCGTAATTCAATTGATAATATATAATTCCTCTATTTCAAAAATGTATATATATATATATATACCCCGTTTTTAGTTAAATTTCCGGTGTTCCCAACTTGAAAAGAACCGGACGAAAAGGATCCTTCGTTGTTTTACTTAAGTTCCCCGACAACAATTACCAGTGGTGTCTCTGTTTATTATATTGTACAAATTTTGCTGTATACATAATTTGATTATATATATAAAAAAAGTAAAGTAGGCGACCATAGTCGAGGGTGACCCGTAGGCTCCCTTTTCGATAGCTTACTACACCAAGGTGTAGGGGAGGGCGCTACTCCTTTCCCTGGATTGCTCCACTTTACCCTTGATCCGTACCTTATAATGCTGAGTGTTAAGTAAGGAGGCATCAAGTACCATTTTTTGAGTCTTTGGTATAACTCGACCTGGGATTGAACCCAGGTCTCCCGGGCAATTGGCAAACACTCTAACCGCTAGGCCAATGTCCGGTACATATATATATATATATTTAGACGGATCTTTTCTCTGGTTAAAAACTCTGAAAATCAGATGATTACCAAAGAACTTGAACATTTGTGTAAATATTCTGTTTTATATTTACCTCTTAGAGTTCACTAACCTTGAATGGATCAGGGCGGTTCTTGTGGTGTAATGGTTAGCAAGCCAGACGAGCAAACCTTCACGAGTGAGTTCGAGTCTCATTGGGTATCCCATTCATGCAGTCTTGTGTTACATCAACGCAAAAAGCTTGGTAAATTACAACTAATCTTGGATGGATATTTACAGATGTTACGAGTTAAGTACATCCTGAAAATCGAACACATAGAAACATTTACCTGATTAATACAGGCTTATGAAAAAAAGAATGTGTGACTGACTTTTTTGTGAGATGATACTGTATGGCTTTAAGGCATGGTAGTTGCCGATTGTAGAGAGTGGTAAAACTAGGAAAGTCGAGGTTATCATTTTTGTAGAGGAACTCGTGGTCATTTAACGTTACCGTTCTGAAACTATTCAGAAAGTATATTGTTGAATTAAAGACAATTTTGTATATATGTGTTTACCAAATCCTCTCGCCACTGGTAGGAGGGGACACTGGGTAACTTTCAAGCGGAGGGAAGAGGGTTTAAAGTCAGAGCTGCCCAACCAAGGTATAAGGACCCTGACTACCCTACAAAGTACCTATTACAAGCTCATACGCATGAAGTGAAATTCAAACAGCTTCTCCAGGATTTGGAATCGGCTCACTGATTCCATTTTCTACGACGGTAACCGTCACGCTATGCGTGCCCTTCTCAATTTTGAATGCCACCTAAGTTTTTTTTTTTTATTGAGATGCAAATTAAACCGGAAATTGTATATTTGTTGAAAGTTTCAATGAGAATATGTATATGTTAACGTCTTAATGTTCTTTATCCGTATATGCATGTGAAATGACTAAAACAAATTTAGTTAGATAATTTCTTGCTGTTGGCGGTTAATTTTGTCAAGAGTTACATGTGGAAGTTTTTATCTTGTGTCAAATAGTATCTAGCGCGTAGAGAGCGTGTTTAGTGTGTCAAGAGAAAACAGGTCGTTGCTTCGACAGTATGCAAGATAAAATTGAAAGCATCATCTTTGCGTTCTTTCTTTTTATACCAAGATGTGCAGAAATGGTGTTACTTGCTTATGGTGGCTGTAAAAGTTATTTTGCAGCCGAGGGATCTACTACATATGAAACACGTAGCTTGGATAAATACAGCAACATAGCTGGAATGAATAATTTCTTTTATGCAAATCAGATTTTTACTTAATGATCCAGCTACCATGTCGATAGGATTTTAAATACACTGACTTTATCCTCTGCAGAGAGTTAAGATCATCCTAAAAGGAGTGAGGTGCCATTTCTGCATATCTGAGGAATGCTTGATGCCATATAACTGTAAATTGTTTGTATTAAGTATAGTTACTTGAAGCTATAATGGTTTACAAAGGTTTGTTATAATTAGTTACTTTAAACCATATGCGAACCATATGCGAACAAATAACTATTATCAAAAAGAAATAATTACTTGAAACCATATGATTAATAGGATTAGATAGGAATACTTAAAACCGTTTAAATTATCTATATCAAATAAGAATATGGCACATATAACAGTCTGGAAATTATTTGCATTATACAGGAATGCTTGATATCATAGAACTAAATTGTTTGGATTAAGAAATATTAGGAAAATAGTTACTTGATGCTACTTTGTTTGGCGCGTAAATTAATTTGACCGTTATGGTCGTCTCATATTTTCCCCCAATGAGGATGACTTATCCTATTCTGCCCAGACCATTCTTCCCGGGCAACATAAAAATGGTGAAAGCCCGCCAAACTCTCTCTTCCTCAAAATCTTTCGAACAGGACGGACGTATTTTCTATCGTCTCTCTTCATACCAGAAGAACCATTACACAATGAGGAAAGCCATTTAATTTATGGACCCTTGAGTCTACCCTCCTTGACCAAAGTTTCCCATTTGAATACAAATTAGAATTGTAAATTATAAATTATTCCGCCACTTACAGGAACACTTTTATGTCGCCCCTAACTTTTGCTATGTCTACAGCGACGCGTAAATCGCTCAGACATTCAGCTATTTCATTCCGCCTAACTCTGTGGGAGATCATCATTCTTCTCTCTCCCACTGCTATAGGACTACGCTTATAGCTGACTACATCATTCCTGTCCTTATTCAGCAACAAAAATTTGCTTTGACTGTAGCGACGTGAATTCAGAATTGTTATTAGCTACTTGAAACTATATAACTGTGTACAAACAAATGACTATTATTAGATAAAAAATAAATACTTGATACCTTATAATTATTAGTATTAGATAGGAATACTTGAAACCAAACAACTGTGTGCAAATTATTTATATTAGATAGGAATACTTGATATCATATAACTGCGTGAGAAAAATAGTTTTAAGAAACAACTACACAAAAATGGAAGAATCAATTTACAATAAATGTGATTCCCTAACTTCATGGCATAAAAAAACTCTAGATGGGTTGACTTGCTGTTAAAATCAATCAGTCTA
>CAUZXS010004858.1:127500-181938 GCA_963585895.1 Sepioteuthis lessoniana
GCCAAAGGGACACAGAAATACTGCCTATTAAAAAGATGAACTCTAATGATTCGAGCTAATGACCATAGAATTAAACTAACAGGAGAAAGAGAGGTAGGTCAGGAATCATAATAATCTGTAGCTCCTTTCTTTGTCTGAATAACGGCGGCCACAAGAAATAGTACAAAGACTAGATGGTGCAAGAGTTGTTCCGTAGTTCCAGGTACATCCGAAAACAGTCCATAACTGAATTGTATTTATTTGGTGTGATTACGAGAAAATGTCGTATCCACAAGAAGGCATTGTCAGAATCCTTTTACCAGTCTGTATAGCATTGATTTCAATCTCAAAGACTCAAAAGGGTCATTATGTCCTGAGGGAGACGCACAGCTAACCAAAAGTGAGATGAGTCATGCTAATCTGCAATACAGCTGATAGGCTGCTATTTTTTTAATTTCTTTTTCCATCGAAACGAATACACGTGATAAGTGGAATATCTGAATTACTACAAAATGTAAGGGGAGACATTTTCCGTTTCGAATTTTCCATGATTCCATTTTTACATTTGATAACTTTCTTTTTTCCGCTTTCCCTTGTGGGATATAAGAAGGGTTTTATTTGTGGTTGTGGTGAATTGTTGTTATTGTCGAGAAAATCTGAGATTCGTATCTGACTCCTTTTCCTTCTTCTTACCCCATTTAGTTGATATTTTCTTATTTATGTCGAAGTGACCAAGTGAGTAGAGTGTTCGCCAGTAGTCCGGGAGACATGGGTCCAATCCCAGGTCGAGTCATACCAAAGACTTTTAAAATGGTACTTGATACCTTCTTGCTTAACACTCAGCAATGTAAGGTACGTATCAAGGGTAAAGTGGAGTAATCCAGGGAAAGAAGTAGCACCCTCTCTTACACCTCGGTGTAGTAGCTATTGAAAAGGGAGCCTTCGGGTCGCCCTCGACAACTTTTATGGCGAAGCTGTAAAAGGAATTAAGAACGGAAAGAAAAGATAACGATAACTTTAGACTCAAATTTTATTTTTGCATTTACGACTACTTTGTGGTGTGAATGTTTTCCTGAACCAGTAGAAGTAGAAAAGGCGTTGAAGTATATTATAAAATCATTACCGGCAATTACAAGTTTAAGGTTCATCGGGTATGTTTAGCAGATGCAGCAACTAGCAGGAGACGCAGCCTGCCGCTAAACCCCGTGACTTAGCGAGGACATGCACTCCTTACCAGCAGCCGGGAGAAAAAGGTCCGTCCAGTTGAAGTGATAAATGCTTTAGCGCCAGGAAGCCCCTCGTTTTCGTCATTTGCCGATCTCACTTCTTGTCAGAGTCCTCCAGGGAAACGGTTACTTTTTACATTTATTTGTTTTCTTATTTCTTTTTAATCCTGACTCACTTTTGATAAATTTTGTTTTTTCTATTTTATTGTTTTTCATGGGCAAATTACAACAAATTGTACTGTATTCTTAAAACAGAGAAAACTAAAGCAAAATAAATAAATAAATAAACAAAAAAAAAAAGACGTTTGTGACGTGGTATGCTACCGAGAGGGAAAGGGAGATCAATTCTCCTACCCTACGGTGTTTGAATCAACTGGCCAAAGCTACCTGCACTCCATGACCTGTAATTGGTTGGACAGAGAAGGGGAATGTAGATCACTCTAGTAGCATGACCGGAGGAAATAGAAGAAGAAGAAAGGGTCGAATGTTTGGCCAGGCCCTTTAGCGCCAAAATAATACCTTTTCGTCAGAGGAAATTTGGAAAGGAATCTTTAGTTTGAGGACAGAAGTCGGCGGATAAAGACGTCAGTTTACAGCCCAGCTCCGGGAAAGAATCTCCCGTAAAAAGCATAGAACAGAATCTTTGGACAGAAGTCGACAGAAAGGCCGGTTCAGCCGATTCTGGGGGATGTCACTCGTCTGTAAGGGAAAGGAACCTGAGAAGTAAGCCCTATCAAAGATAAGTACTACTTAAACTGTTTTTCCTTCCACCCCTCCTAAAAATTGGAATTATACGCATTCAGAAACGGAAACAGAGAAACTGAAGGGATTCTGTTTCTGTGAATTGACTTAGATACTTTCTCAAGTAAAAGAAAGAAAAGAAAAAAAGAAAGAAAGAAAGAAAGAAAGAAAGAAAGAAAAAAGGAGAAAGAAGAAAAGGACTGTTGAGAGGCCTTTGTGTTTGACTCTGCCTGCTGGCCGATAGTTAAAGGAAAGGAGAAAAGAAAAAAAAAACCGTTTTTTCAAAATCTTATAATTCTTTGTTAGGTCGTCGCTTATTAAAACTTTGTTATATTTTAAATGCTCCCTTGTGTTGAAATATATTGGTAATGTTATTTATCTATCGAGTCGCCTTCTTTTGCACATATCTTTTTCAGCTTCGCATCGCTTTCATTAATTATCGCTAAATGTCTTATTCACCTTAAAACATTATAAGGGAATCTTTGGAAACTTGACTACAGTGAATAATATCTTGTTTTAACCTAGAAGTCCATGCTTTCCGTAATTCGAGGGGGTAGGAAAACGAAGGATTTGGTGGGTTATGTGAAAATGAACTGGAAACCCCCTCGTTAGCGTCGGAGATGAGTCTAGCCCCAAATTGACTCCCACATTATTTGCCAGTTACCATATGCCCGAAATAGGAGTCTTGACTAGGACTTATTTTTGTGGGGGGTCAAGTGCCAGACTGCTCTCGACGTCACATGCGCATAAAATAAACTCTTGTACTGAGATAAATATTTATGCAACGTCGCATGTTTTGTACTTGTTTTTAATTGGAATCATTTTGAGATGAGGCTTTTTAATCTGAGAATTAATTTTTTTTTCGGGGCCCGTGGCGCAGCGGATAAAGGCGTTGAGTCTCTTCGGTTCCGGGTGAGCATTGTCAGAAGATAGTAGTTTCAAATCCTACCCAAGTCGGCCAGAGGTTTACTTGGTCAAAAACGTGGTGCGATAGACAACAACTATGGAAGGCAGTAATTACTGGGGATACGGTTACAAGACTCAGCATTCCTATCCGAGGTCGCGGTAAAATCACCTGAAGAAGGCCAGAGGTGAAATTTGGCCGAAACGTAGTGAAAGAAGAAACAACACAAAAACTACCAAGATGAGGGGGAAAAGTCCGCAATAAATAAAAATTAATAGTCACATGTTTAATTACATTTTTTAAAATAGCGGGTATAATTTCTGTTCATTTAAAAAGTTGATCTTAAATATTCTGCTTGATTTTCTATTTGAATGTGTTGCATGTCATCTCAGGTTCAGCATTATCATGCTTATATGAGTTGACAATCTTATTTCTTCTTAGTTATAAAACTTAACAAATTTCCTCATGTTTTGTTACGCGGGTTGGTTGTCTGTCATCTAGGAGGTGCCCGTGGTGTAATGGTTATCATCGTAGGAAATGAACACGGCGGCACAAGTTCAAATCCCGGACGAGGCTGATTGCATTCCACATAGCACTAATACCTTTGGGAAAGGTATGAATCCAATTATTCTCCCTCCAGCTATGGGAAAATATTAGGACAGACTAAGTTCTTAAGCCTTGGTGAGGTAACTACTTTAGGAGAAGGAAAACTGTGAATTCAAACCTGTTAAACTCTGCTTAAAAATTGACCTTGTGTCATATCCTGCCCGAGCAGGGGGAAAAGAGGAGCCCGTGGTGTAATGGTCATCGTCGTAGGAAATGGACAGGGCGACACGATTTCAAATCCTGGACGAGGCTGACTGCATTTCACATAGCACTAATACCTTTGGGAAATGTATGAATCCAATTATTCTCCCTCCAGCAATGGGTAAATATTAGGACAGACTAGGTTCTTCAGCCTTGGTGCGGCAACTAGTCTAGGAGAAGCAAAACTCTGAATTCAAACCTGTTAAACTCCGCTTAAAAATTGACCTCGTGTCATATCCTGCCCGAGCAGAGAGGTTGGTAAATAAGGGTTGTCTGCCATCTCAACTACACCGTCCACGCTAATACCAATTGTTAAATTTACACCTTCTCATATTATTAAACAAAAAACTTTCTTCTTTTTGTGTGTTAATTATCTGTAATCTTAGTTACCCCTCCACCATAACAGGTATTTAAAACAAGCTGATATATTGGTTGGTTGGTTGGTTGGTTGGTTGGGTTTTATGGCGTACTAACCTTTGTAAGTTAACGCCAAATTCTGTCTATATGTATATACATTTAAGTAATGAATACTTAGTAGGTAAAATTTTCTATAAGCAGGATTTCACTTGTTTGCACATGATTAATCAGTTTTAATTCGTCATATTTTTTCGTACAACCCTGTTTCTCGCAAGAAGGACAGAACGTCATCTATTTTGATGTTTTCGAACAATTCGGTTAAACTAGTCACTTAGAAAAATCGCTTTCTGATGACAGCGAACGCTCTGCATTCTATAAAGCTGATAGAGATTTCATTTCCTTCTATAAGCTGATACAGATTTCATAAACATTCTTGGTGAGAATGTTTTTGCTTTTTTTAAACGTACATAAAATTGGATTATCGTAATTTGCGCTGAACAAGTCGATTTCAAGATTTTTAGCTCAACATTTCTGCTGTATAAATTGACCTTCAAACACACAGTAGGTTACTGATTGCCAAAACTTACCTTGCAGGGCGAAATAAAGATTGGCTATGCTATACCGGGCGATTGGCCTAATGAGTAGAGGGTTCGCCAATGGTCCGGGAGACCGGAGTTTAATCCCAGGTCGAGTCATACCAAAGACTCAAAAAATGGTACTTAATGCCGCCTTGCTTAACACTCAGCATTATAGGGTACGTTTCAAGGGTAAAGTGGAATAATCCAGGGAATGGAGTAATACCCTCCCCTACATCTCAGTGTAGTAGCTATCGAAAAGGGAGCCTTTGGGTCACCCTCGACTAAGGTCGCCAACTTTACTTATGATAACCGAAGTAAAAGTTATATAAGTTTATTGGGGTTTAACCTTTATTATATAGTTTTTGATTATTTTTTTCAAGTGTGTGGTCATTTCCAGTTTTTTATTATTAGAATCTACCATGATACTTTGTGTTATTTTACTATATATTGTACCGGCTCATTGACCTAGTGGGTAGAGTGTTCGCCAATGGTCCAGGAGACCGGGGTTCAATCGCAGGTCGAGTCATACCAAAGACTTAAGAAAATGGTACTTGATACCTCCTTGGTTAACACTCATCATTATAAGGTGCGTATCAAGGGTAAACTGGAGCAATCCAGAGAAAGGAGTAGCCCCCTCCTCTACACCTCGGTGAAGTAGCTATTGAAAAGGAAGCCTTCGGCCTTTACTTACTATATATTAAGTTCAGGGAGATCCAGTCAATAATTACTGTAAAGTGTGACATTTAAATAGACTTTGTGTATAAGTTGACCTCAAGATTTTTAGCTCAAAATTCTGGGTTAGACCTATACCTGTTGTACAGATTGGACTCCCTCCCACCACAACATACAGTTGTCTACTGTGATGTTCTGGTTAGTGTTTACAGTCAGTGTATCAAATATTGGAAATGGTGTGTAATATATTGTTAATGTAATACTTAATTTGTATTAGTTTTATTATTTTATATTAATCTGTGTTAATTTGTTGAATATGTTCACATAACACGAGTTGGAAATGGTGTGTAATATATTGTTAATGTAATACTTAATTTATGTTACAGTTTTATTATTTTATATTAATCTGTGTTAATTTGTTGAATATGTTCACATAACACGAGTTGGAAATGTTAGTAGCAGTCAGTTGAACTAACAGTAAATTGTGTATATCTAATGTTAGAAATAGTTCCACAAGTTGACCACTCTGTGATAAAGTTTTAGATTTTAACCTTGCCATAAAAATCGACCCTTTGTTTTGTAGAGATTTTTTCAGACTTGAAACATTGACTTCTACGTCACAATTTACGGTATTTCTACTTTTCAGCTTTTTTTCTTGAAGAGATAGGGACTGAAATATTAAAGTGCGTTCTACACTTCTCAAGGGAAAAACACTGTCAAGGATAAGAGACAAGTTTATCTGTTAGGAGCTCCGTCTCTCAGTCAAATAGATCTTTTTGGAAGATATTAATAAGTATTATTAAAATCTCTCCGTACGAGCAGGATACAACACAGAGTATTTTTTTAAGTAGAGTCTAACATTTGAATTCTGAGTTTCGGTTCTCCTAGACCGGTTGCCATACCATGCTTAATGAGCTCAGTCTGCCCTACTATTCATTCATTACTAGAGAGAGACAAGTTAGATGCATACCTTTCCCAACTGTATTAGTGTAATGTGAAATGCAAACAGCTTTGTTCAGGATTTGAACTCGTGTAGCCGAGTCCATTTCCTGCGACGCTAATTATTTCATCACAAGCCTCTTCAATACGATTAATATTTAAGCAGTTCTATTTGATCCATAGATGGGACCCTAGCAGATACTACTAGTCCAGAGTGTACACGGGACTAATAGGGGTACTCTACACTCCGCAGATTTCCAGAAGAGGAGCCTCACTATCAGATTCAGTTTTGGGGAGGTTTTATCTCTTTGAAGAGGCTTGCTGACAGGGCCCTATTGTACAACGATATAAACGGGGGTGGGTGATTGATGTTAGTGGCCCAAGGCACGGGAGAGTGACAAGTTCGTGTGTGAAAATCTAAGGACATGAATTACAGCTGTAAGTAAATTTACACAATTTTGAACACTTTGAATACTAACATAGAAAATTTAAAATTTATAAATTCATCTGATATCGGAAGCTCGTCACCTAAAGAGATCCCAAAGATTTGTAACTAATATTTATGAAGTGTGTCCCTTCCGAGCTTCCTGCAGGTTAAATAGCGGGCTACTAAAAGAATGAATGATGGGGGATATTGCCCATTTTCTAAGCATCTGCTCTCTCTCTCTCTCTCTCTCTCTCTCTCTCTCTCTCTCTCTCTCTCTCTCTCTTTCAAGGAAGTAATACGGTTAGGTTGTGTAGGAAAGAAAGAAATAGAAACATGTGATAGATAAAAAAACCAAAGAAAGTAAGAAAGAAAGAAAGAAAGAAAGAAAGAAAGATAGTATAATAAATAGGTAAAGAAAGAAAGAAAGAAAGATAGTATAATAAATATATAAATAAGAAAAAAGAAAGAAAGAGAGAAAGATTGTATAATAAATAGATAAAGAAAGAAAGAAAGAAAGAAAGAAAGTATAATAAATAGATAAAGAAAGAAAAAAGAAAGAAACAAAGAAACAAAGAACGAGAGAAAGATAGTATAATAAATAGAGAAAGAAAGAAAGAAAGAAAGAAAGAAAGAAAGAAAGAAAGAAAGAAAGTATAATAAATAGATAAAGAAAGAAAAAGAAAAAAACAAAGAAACAAAGAACGAGAGAAAGATAGTATGATAAAGAAAGAAAGAAAGAAAGAAAGAAAGAAAAATAGTATAATAAATAAATAAATAAATAAATAAATAAGAAAGAAAGAAAGAAAGCGATAAAACAATGGCCTTACAGCAGCAGTACAGATCTTTTTTATTTTTGTTTGTGTATATATTTTTCTTCCTGATTAAAAAAAAAGGCTGTCAAAATTATTTCAGATGAAGTTGAATGTTACTCAGCCAAAGAAAATGAAGCCTAAGAAAATGCCTTCCAAAATTTTCTATCTTCTACACGACCATTGTAGTCATTAAATTAAAAAAAAAAAAAGTACCGAACGACATTCTGACTAATACTCTAACACAAAATAAAAGATACGATAGGTGCAAAACCAGTGAAGAACATTTATTACATTTTATATTGCCCCCTTTACATCCACAATGAGAAATGGGTAACTGTCCCTAGTTTCCGGTGCCCCTGGCAGGTGTTCTCCATCAGTTTTGGCTCTCGCCATTAACTTTCTTTCGGCCTACTCCTCCCTCTTTCCTGGCCAACTGGAGAAAATCCTCTCGGTCAGCGTAATTCCCCGCCGTCTCTAAGTTCTTGTTTCCGCTATTGCGTTCTGCTAGACTTCCGGTTTATTTCAGGAAGAAATCGGTTGATTGGCATGGCGATTCCTCTCTTTGGAATTGGCATTCTGACGTAGCGAAATCGCTGCAATAAGTGGTCATTCTTCCAGTTTATTTGAAGGACTTGGCACAAATCCTAAATCTCCAACGAACAAAGCGGACAGTATTATATTGGTCTCTACTTATATATATATACATATATATATATATATATATATATATAGAGAGAGAGAGAGAGAGAGAGAGAGAGACTCGTAAGTCACTATAATACAGAAGATTGAAAAAACATATCTACTAACATCACCTCAATGCAAGAAATCCATGAAGGTAAATATTACGTCTAGAAATCTTAACTCTTCAAGAACTTAACAACATATTAAACGCGTGTCACCGTAGCGTAGGGGTTAATGTATTGGACAGCAACATCGTTGTAATCGAATTCGAAATCTTGTTACGCTATGACGTCTACTTTTGTATTACCGTTCTTCAAGGATAGTTTTATGCATTAAATAACCCATGAAGATTGATATGCCATTAAACAATGACGATGTTACGTCTAATTTTTGTACGATTTAGTACAATTCCTCTAATACAAACTTGAATTTGGAGGAGTGTTCATGGCGTAGTGGCTAATTTGGAGGAGTGGCTAATCTAAAGGAGTCTTCAAGGTGCAGTAGCTAATTTTGCGGAGTGGCTAATTTGGAGGAGTGGCTAATCTAAAGGAGTCTTCAAGGTGCAGTGGCTAATTTGGAGGAGTGGCTAATTTGGAGGAGTCTTCAAGGTGCAGTGGCTAATTTGGAGAAGTTGCTTATTTTAAGGAGTCTTCATAGTGTATAACATGCAGGTCTATGACATTGTTGTAAGCGTGTTCGAACTCCTGTCACGCTATTACGTTCACTTTCGGACTAATACCCTCGGGAAAATTATGAACCCCCTTCTCCCCTAAGCAATGAGTTAAACAATCAGAGATGTCACGATAAAAAAAAAAACCAGATAGGAAATAAGACCGGGGACGGGAATGACGTCATGCCCGGAAGCGCAGAGGATTTTGGGGATTTGAAAAAAAAGCAGAAGTTGAGATTCAGACCTAGGCGAGGCCAGACGACTTTGTGCGCTACGGGCGCCGCACGTTAGTTGGGTGAGTTGGAGTTGAGATTTGAGTCTAGAGGAAGCATGTCGGAACTCGCCGAGGCGAAACCAGTTGGGGTCTACGAAATAGGCCGCACGTGGTGGGGTTCAGATGGAAAAGTCCGCATAGAAAGAAATTGTGTCTCTCTCTCCTCATGTCGAAAAACCTTAAACTCAAAAAGGTAAATAAAAGTTTCGTACCTGAACCAATTTAAAGTGTTTTCGGATTCTTATATATGTTTATGAACATTTTATGAACATTATGTCTATTTCACGAATACATATCTTAGTCGTATATTTTTGGACGTGGATATGCTACATTGGTCTTGTTGTCAGATGTTTTTTCACATCGCTGGACTCAATGCGCTTCAATTCCATTCTTTCATCTTCTCATCGTCATGGAGGTCTTCCGAGCAGTCATTTACGGTCTACGGGATAGCACTCGGCAACAGTATTGGTCCACCTACCTGTGAATCCTGCACAGTGTCCAGTCCAGCGGAACTTTTAGCCTCGGTACACCACGATCTTATCCTTCACTCCGCTTCACCAACCGAATTACCTCACTTCGGATGTGTTCACGCAACGATATTCCCAACCTTGAACTTTCCATATATATATGTATATAAGCACAAATATTGCCAAAGGAATTAGCTGGCCCAGTCGGCTGGGGCTGTAGACTACACCGACTGCTTCTCTGCAGAGGGGTAAGACTCCTCCCATGAGTGTCCTGGTTATGACACTAAACAATCTGATGGTGAGGTTCCAGCAGTGCTGGAGATTTGGGGAATGCGGAGTACCCCTTCATTGCCATCACTCCCAGGTCCACTCTGGCCCGGAGTGGTAGCACCTGATAAGGGTCCTATCTATGGGTTAAATAGAACTAACAGCATACTTATGCTAAACTGAATTGTTTGAGTAAACTGAATAGCTTGAAATAGAAATGTTTTTGACAATTAAACCGTACTTACATTTAAACTGCGTGCTTATGCTTAACGGAATTATTTAAAATAGAACTGTTTTTCGACACTGAAACTGCATTTACACTTAACTGAATTGTTACATATAACTTTTAAAACAGAATTTTATTGCATAAAATTCTTCTAAAGTGTCAGATTGCATTTTTGAAATTCGCCAGCTGTGACAATCAGGCTTTAGTAGGGTGTATTCCAATTGCTGCTGTAGCTGTTCATTTGAACGTGAAATCATAAAAATTGGTCAGTCATCTCATAAGATGTATAGCAATAACATACTGAATTTTCAAGAGACTACGGCAATTTTAAATAACCATACGAAAAAAGTCTGGAAACTTATCGTATGCACCTCATGACTTAGGGAACGGCATGAACCCCTTTATCATCGTTCCTGTTATGGGTTAAATAGTATCTGTAGTATATTTCGACAAGGATGAATTTGGCATTAAATGACCCACAAAGGTTGATATATCTTTCAAGTGTGACGCGGTATAAAATATTTATCCCAAGACGAGAGTTTCTTTTTCGCACGTGTGAAGACGAGGCAGCCTGGCACTTGATCCCTCGCAAAATAAGTTCCAGTTAAGATTCCCTTTTGGGGCGTAGGGAAACTGGCAGGTTATGTTGGGGTTAATTTAGGGCTAGACAGACCGCCGCTGGCAAGGGGCTTCCAAATTTCACGTTAATACACCCACCCACCCAGGCCACTACCTCTTCCTACCCCTAGGATCATGGAAGATATGGGCCCCTAGGTTTAGATATAATAATACTATTTATCGTAGTCGACAATTCCAATTTCCCGTGTCATATTTTTAAAGGCGAATAGAACAATTTAGCGAGAATAACATGAGGCGAATGAAGCTAAAAAGGAACATGCAATAGACAACTCGATAGGCAGACAACACAATTAATAAATTTCGACACGAGGAGAGATATAAAATATGACAAGGTTTTTGATACATGCGGACACACATATTTAACGTGTCGGCTATATTATCAGCGGATAATATCAAATATACAAATGTCTTTCTTGTTATTCTTTTCTTTCTTCCTTCTTTAAATTGAGAGAGAGAGAGAGAGAGAGAGAGAGAGAGAGAGAGAGAGTATGTAATAGCAATACTTAGAAGGGTGGAGAGAGAAAATGGTCTTAAGGTTTACTTAGCTTTTCAACGGGTTCCTTCTGAGAGTAATTTCTCTTTTACGGGCTAGCGGGATTTTTTTTTATAGCTTTGGCTTGAAGGCCTCAGTTCTCTTGTCCAAGATTCTTTCCGCTTCTTCCCCTGGAATTTCGGCGGCAGTTTCAATACATCTTATCACCTCAACTACTGTCCTGAAAATCCCGGTTCTGCTTCTTCGCCCGGAGTTTGGCATGAGATTCGCCCATCTGTTCACGGCGACATCTGTCTTCAAAACTGATTTCCTTATTCCTATTTCCGCTGACGAAAAAGGATGCTACTTCCGCTTAAGGATTCTGGCCAATCATTTAGCCTCTTTCTTCTGTCGGCGATTCATTCGGACTACTATCTCTTTTACCCGGTCACAGAATGCAAACATCTGTTGGCTTTCATTCTGACCTGGAATTGTTTCTTCGGCCGCGAGGAATTGACCTACATTCCTATTCCTCTTTTTAACGGTCAGTCTTTGGCGGCCTGTTAATTCAAACACGGAGGGGTAGGGGAAATTCCTTATTTATCTCCTCTCAGTGGTAGACCACGTGACAAAACAAAGAGACCAAATCATATGTGGAGTATTTTTGAAAAAAGCAAAATAATTTTTTTCCTTCTAAAATGTATTTTTACAAATGTAAACACAGTATTGTTAGACATTGTTTTATAGTAAAAATTATTTTAATCTCGTAAAAATATTTCTTTTGAGTCAATTGAAAATGGCGGCAAATCAGTGTGATCCACGCTTTTTGTGAAATTTACTCAGGGATGTTTGGTGTATACGGAGAAGCATGTATTGTATACTCAAAATTATAACGACGACATAATAAGACGAGCGACACAGTTCTTTAGAAAAATATACCTCTCACTTTATTTGAAAGGGTTGTGTGTGAGAGGGAGTTGGAGACCGAACAGAACTGCAACATATTGACCCCCACTCTAGTGGCCATAACAGCGTTTCTTTCCCGTTCTCCTGAGCTGCTCAACCAGGGGGCTGGGGTCCCACTCTGCTGGGTGCTGGGTGCTGGTTTTCCATACCGCATCTTATCTCCAACTCTTCTGATCTCCAACTGGTCTGATCTCCAACTGCAACTGTTTGATCGAGGGTCTGAGGGCCCACTCTGCTGGGTGCTGGCTTTATCTACCGTATCTTGTCTCCAACTCCTGACTTCCTGTCTTCACCCGGGTTATATAATCGTTCGACGCCCACTTTCTTCTTGTGGGCGTCACAAATCGCACTCATTCAACCCGTCCACGGTCAAGGTTATATTCTGATATTCCTCGACCGGATGCACCTGTTATTTACACAGGTGCATTTCCTATTTTGACAGCCCGGGCGGGTCGGAGGTCAATATGCAACACATGTTTTAGTTAAAAGATGTTTACAAATAGGCTAAACATGAGTTGAAAAGATGTCTGTGAATTGGAAGCACACTGACTCTCCGGTAAATAAAAATCTGCGGGCACAGTGGTCAGTAAAGAATGTCATGCTGACACTGTCTTATGGGGCATAAAAGGACCAATCCCTATATTTATTTCCTTGAAAAAAAAGGACAACTGTAAACAGTGTATTTTATTGCCAACTCAGGCAAAATTCACTTTGTTTATTGAATAACTAGCGTATATATATATATATATATATATATATATATATATGAGAGAGAGAGAGAGAGAATGGAAACGAATCGGTCGGTATGTAAATATAAATTTATGAAAAAAACACACGATGTAATTTGAGGATTATTTAATTGACAGTTGATTTTTTTCCCAACGTTAAACGTTTCAGGGTTTTTTTTAAACCATCATCAGGGTAATGTTAAGATGTGATGTTTTAGCTTCTGAATTATATTCAGTTTTTAAAATGAAATGAAAAAATGAGAAAAAATTTACGCATTCTATTATCGTCCATAGCGTTCAGTTTCAAATCTATGTGACGTAATTAGGGTTCAAAGTTTATCATAAAGCGTAACGTATTTGCAATATATTTCAAGAATTTTTAGAAGCTTAATATTTTTTTAATTAGTAATTTTTTTCTTATTAATAATTTTTTAATTAATAATTTTTCAATTAATATTTTTTTGTAATTTAGGAAGAGTTATGATTAGAAGTATTCTTGAAAAATATTAAAAGTCAGTATAAATATAAATAATTAATTAAATCTTATGAATTTAAAAAAAGGATCTTATAACTTTTTAGCACAAATTTGACTAAATAAGGAGATAAGTTAAAACCCAGATCTTTGATAATATTACTACCAGAAATAATGCTGGATTCAACAATATTTCTATGTTGTTTATTATGTGTTATGACTGGTTATTAAGGGTCAATAAATAAATAACTCAAAACGGAGATATGAGTGTCACACAAATATATCCAAGTCTCTGAGGAGGGTTTCCTTGGTTCAACGTACACGAAGACAGGGAAGTTGCTTACTAAAGCTGCTGCTCTCTCTCGCTCTACCAGCTTAATTCTTGATAAATATACCCTTTGGGTAAGTGCATTATTTTTTTCATAGGTGAGTCACCTACAACATCATGTATATTACCAAACATTCTTTAATCTTGAAAGTGAAAATTGTGATTAGTTTCTAAATCAGAAAATTTCCTTATGAAACAGAACGCAATTAACGAAATAGAATGTTTAAATTTTTCTCATTTTTTGTTTCATTTTTAAAACTGAAAATAATTCAGAAGCTACAACATTACATATAAACATTGCCTTGATAGTTTTATGTATATATATATATATATATGGTTGTTCGTCGTGTAGCGGGGTACTGTTGTAGGAAATGAACACAGTGAACCGAGTTCAAATCCTCAACGAAGGTAAAGGTAGAAATCCAACTATTCACCCTCCAACTATGAGTAAATAGTAGGTCAGACTGTGCATGGCAACCAGTCTAGGAGAAAGAAAACTCTGTATTCAAATGGCCTAATGAGTAGAGTGTTCAATCCCAGGTCAAGTTTTACCAAAGACTCAAAAAATGGTACTTGATGCCACCTTGCTTAAAATTCAGCAATATAAGGTACGTATCAAGGGTAAAGTGGAGCAATCCAGGGAATGGAATAGCGCCCTCCCCTTCACCTTAGTGTAGTAGCTATCGAAAAGGGAGCCTTCGGATCACCCTCGACTAAGATCGCCAGCTATACAACTTTACTTATATATATATATATATATCCAACTCGCGTAAGCCTTTTTTTTTTTTTGTCTTCAATTAAATGCTTAGGTATGTTATTGCCTTCGGTTAGAGAAATGTTTTTCTTTGACAAAAAAAAAAAGAAGTAAAAAAAAGAGAGAAAGTACACGTGACGCCAAGGTTTTAACGTGGGCTATTGCACATGCTGAGGTCATTAGGTACGGACTGGTTCTTACACTCCAGGCTTACAAAGGTCGACGTCAGCTGTGATGAAATTTTCTTCATGATTTTTACACCAAAAATATCTGTAGTCGTTTTTAGATTTTAAAAAATCCAAAAGAATTTAACAACGATCCTAGTATATGTACTGTGTCTCTGATAAATAACCACATTCCTCACAGTTTTTCATAAAGAAAGTTGCTTTTCTTTTAAATTATATATATATATATATATATATATATATATATATATATATATATATATATATATATATTAAGAAAATAGAAAAACAAAATAATCCAAAAGTGATGAATTTATTATAATGGAAAGCCAACATTGAAATGTTTTCGTTTTAATAAACCTTCATCAGGACTTTAAGAGGGTGAAAAATGTTGTGAGAACAGCAATGGATGTTTTAATAAAATAACAGAAGAAAAGAGAAAATATATATGCAAATATCACATAACTGTTCAATAAGCGTTCTTAAAAAACTATCACGTGATTGGCAGAGGCAATGATGTTTAAATGTGTAGAATTTTTAAGTGATACAACGGATAGGAAAATGATAAAAGCAAAAATTGCCAAAATATTTTGCTTCTTTATTTCTTTCTTTCTTTTCTTTCCTTTGTTCCTTTTCCTTTTCTCTTTCTTTCTTTCTTTCTTCCTTTATCTTCTTTTCCCAAAAATATTTTGACAATCTATTAATATTAAAAGCCTGGTATTTTGCTCTATATGAAAATTGCCTTTTCTTAATATTAAAAGCTTTTTATAATTATTTCATTAGAAAATTGACTTTTTTAAACATTAACAACTTGGTATTTTTATTACATAAGAAAATTGACTTTCTTTTCATACTACAAGCCTGGTATTTTGTTTTATAAATAAATTGACTTTTTTCATATTAAAAGTCTTGTATTTTTGTTTTATAAAAAACTGACTTTTATAAAAACTGGCATTTTCTTTTTATAAGAAAATTAACCTTTTTTTGTAATATAAAAAGCCTGGTATTTTTATATTATAATAAAATTGACTTTTTTAAAAATATTAACAACCTGGTACCTTTTATTTTTGAAAAAAAAATTGACTTTTTTAAATATCTAAAGTATTTTTATTTCATAAGAAAACTAACTTTTTTAATATTAAAAGTTTTTTTTTTATTTTATAAGCATATAGACCTTTTTTGATATTAAAAGCCTGGTATTTTTGTTTTATGAGAATAGTTAATATTCTCATAAAACAAAAATACCAGTTTTATTTTTTTTAAATATCAAAAAGCAGGTATTTTTGTTTTATAAGAAAACTGACATTATTTTTAAAATTAGAAGCCTGATATTTTTATTGTACATGAAAATTGACATTTTTTTATATTAAAACCATTTTTTTATTTATAAGAAAACTGATTTTTTAAATATTAAAAACCTGGTATTTTTGTTTTATAAGAAAACTGATTTTTTTTTCACATTAAAAACCTGGTATTTTCATTTTATAAAAAAACTGATATTTTTATTTTTCTTATTTTTGAATAATAGGGAAGTACTCACTGATACTCTATAGTAGAGTGATGCCAGTAAAATGAAAAGATTACTTGTATACGAGATGACACATGAACTAATTTGGCTCCCATTATAACAACTGTTCATGATAATATTGATGCATCTATTTAGGAAGGGGAAAAAAAATTCTAATTAGCCTTTCAAAGCAATTTACTTTCAAAGCAATTTACTTTCAAAGCAATTTACTTTCAAAGCAATTTACTTTCAAAGCAATTTACCTAAACTTGAGGGTAGAAAAGATGTATTTATTCCTTAGAACATACAGCCTGGGTAAAAATTTAAACTATATATATATATATATATATATATATATATATATATATATATATATATATATATATGCTCCCCTATCCCTGTAGGTTTGAGCTCTCTAGCGAGGGAAATAAATTTGTTGCCATTAGTGTAATACGAGGCTCTTCATAAGAATTGAGCTCTCGGTAGCCGTTAACTGGATATATGAAAACAAAAACATTTGTGATACACAACTGTTTAAATTTTCTTCGCTTGCGCTGGTTTCCTCGTGGCTGAGTGGTAAAATCTTATATTGGCGGTTTGAGTTAACCGGGTTTCGATCCCAGCTTCGGGAATCTAGCTTGTCTAGCCACATTGAAGAGTTCTGATAGAACGAAATAGATCTGTCTGTGGATGACAATATATATACATATATATATTGTCATCCCTAGACAGAATGTTTCGTTCTATCAGAACTCTTCAGTGTGGCTAGACACGCAGGATGCTCGAAGCCGGGATCGAAACCCGTCCAACTTTACGTTAGACTAAGTTTCAGACCTCTCAGCCACCAAGCGAACCATGTTGGCTAAGGGAATTTTAAGGTATTTATTTTAGCAACAGCAGCAGCAGCCTTTGTTTACATTTTTTATACCCTATTGGCTACCAGAGTGCTCAATTCTTTCGAAGAGCTATGCATTACGCAAGCGGCGGCCGACAATTCCTTCGCCAGAGTGCTCAACCCCCATGGGGGAGCGTATATATTGTCATCCACAGAGAGACTGTTTCGTTCTATCAAAACTCTTCAGTGTATATATATATATATATATATATATATACCATATAAAAAAAAATCTTTAAAAATTGCTCATATTTTTTATAATAATCTTTACTTCAACAGACCTTATATATTTTTTTTTAATGTTAAATCTGCATCTTCAGACAAAGAAAAATTTATTTGCTATGTATTTTACTTTATTATTCTTTTACATTGAGCTCTCTTTTGAATTTGAAATTACATGGATATTGAAGAAAGAAAATCCTAAATAGAATCTTTCCACCATTGGCTAACATGACATTGGATAATATAATGCTTTATAATATTCACATAACACTAATACCCTTGGGGAAGGTATGAATCCAATTATTCTCCCTCCAGCTATGGGTAAATAGTAGGGCAGACTAGGTTCTTCAGCCTTGGTGAGGCAACTAGTCTAGGAGAAGCAAAACTCTGAATTCAAACCTGTTAAACTCTGCTTAAAAATTGACCTAGTGTCATATCCTGCCCAAGGGGAGGGGTTGGTAAATATGATAATATAATGTTCTAATTCAGCCAATTCAGTTTACTATAAGTATAGATATTATTTACACACAGTTAAATGTCAAAACAGTTCTATATTAAACAATTCAGTTTAGCCTAAGCACAGTTTCAATATCAAAAACAGTTTCATTTCAAACAACTCAGTTTAACATAAGCATGCAGTTTAAATGTAAGTACACAGTTTAATTGTCAAAAACACTTCTATTTTAAGCAATTCAGTTTAGTCAAACAGTTCTAATTCAAACAATTCAGTTTATCATAAGTATGCAGTTTAGTTCTATTAAAACCATAGATAGGGCCCCATCAGGTGCTACCTACAAGTTTAAATCCTGGACGAGACCGATTGCATTTCACTTAGCACTAATACCCTTGGGGAAGGTATGAATCCAATTATTCTCCCTCCAGCTATAGGTAAATAGTAGGACAAACTAGGTTCTTCAGCCTTGGTTAGGCAACTAGTCAAGGAGAAGGAAAACTCTGAATTAAAACCTGCTAAACTCCGCTTAAAAATTGACCTTGTGTCATATCCTGCCCGAGCGGAGGGGTTGGTAAATAGTATCAGGTGCTACCACTCCATGTGAGAGTCAACCTTGGAAGGATGGAAATGAAGGGGGACTCGGCATTCCCTAAAGCCATTACATCACTGGAACCTCACCATCAGATTGTTTAGTGTCATATCTAGGACACTCATTAGGGGAGGTTCTTACCCCTCTGCAGAGGTGCAGTCGGTGTATTTTACAACCCCAGCTGACTGAGCAACCATTGTGTTGATTGCTTAACTGTGTATTTCTTAATTTCTGATCAGAGAGAATATAAAGTGCTACTACTTCTGTCCCATAACGGTTTATACATATGTATATAAATTTCATATATTGAGTGAAGCAATTATTATGGGATAGAGATAGTACTACATTTTATATATAACTTTACTCCATTGTGTTGATTGCTTAACTGTGTATTTCTTAATTTCGATCAGAGAGAATATAAAGATCCACTACCTCTGTCCCATAATAGTTTGTACATTTACATATATAATTTATACATTAAATGTCAAAAGTATTATAGGACAGAGATAATACTTAATTTCATATATTACTTTACTCCATTGTGTTGATTGCTTAACTGTGTATTTCTTAATTTCTATCTGAGAGAATATAAAGTTTGACAACCTTTGTCTCATAATTGTGGGTACATCTGCATATAAATTTCAGACAAAATGTACCCACCATCATTTTATTCATTACTTAATTCCATTGTGTTGATTTTTTTTACTGTGTATTTCTTAATTTCTATCTGAGAATATGGAGTTCTACTATCTCTGTCCCATAATGGGTTGTACATTTGCATATAGATTTCTTACAAGAAGTGAACCAATCATTATGGGACGGATATAGTACTTTATTTTATATATTTCTTTACTCCATTGTGTTGATTGCTTAACTGTGAATTTCTTAATTTCTATCAAAGAGAATATAAAGTTCTACTATCTCTGTCCCATAATGGTTTGTACATATGTATATAAATTTCATATATTGAGTGAAACAATTATTATAGGACAGAGATAATACTTTATTTTGTACATTACATTACTCCATTGTGTTGATTGCTTAACTGAATTTCTTCATTTCTCTCAGAGAGAGTATAAAGTTCTACTACCTCAGTCCCATAAGGATTTGTACATTTGCATATAGATTTCTTACAAGAAGTCAACCAATCATTATGGGACAGATGTAGTACTTTATTTTATATATTTCTTTACACCATTGTGTTGATTGTTTAACTGTGTATTTCTTAATTTCTATCAAAGAGAATATAAAGTTTTACTATGTCTGTCCCATAATGGTTAGTACATCTGTATATAAATTTCATATACTAAGTGAATCAATTATCATGAGACAGATAATACTTCATTTTATGTTACTTTATTGTGTTGATCGTTTAATTGTGTAATTCTTAATTTCTATCAGAGAGAATATAAAGTTTTACTATGTCTGTCCCATAATGGTTTGTACATCTGTATATAAATGTAATAGACCAAGTGTAGCAACTATTATGGGACATAATACATTTGTCCATTACTCCATTGTGTTGATTGCTTAACTGCGTATTTCTTAATTTCTATCTGAGAAAATATAAAGTTCTACTACATCTGTCCCATAATGGTTTGTACATCTGTATATGAATTTCATATATTGAGTGAAGCAATTATTATGGGACAGAGATAATACTTCATTTTATATATTACATTGTGTTGATCGTTTAACTGTGTAATTCTTAATTTCTATCAGAGAGAATATAAAGTTTTACTACAACTGTCCCATAATAGTTTGTACATTTACATATATAATTTATACATTAGACGTGAAAAGTATTATGGGACAGGGCTAATTCTTTGTTTTATATATAACTTTACTCGATTGTTTTAATTATTTAACAGTATATTTCTTAATTTCTATCGGGAGAATACTGGGGGAGCAGAAAAATTCCTTGTAGGATAAGCACAATGTTGGATTTCACTGTCCTTCTATAGTGGGAGTAGTGCACAGAGATTCTGCTGTTAAGAAAAAAAATTATCTTGAATTAATGTATGTGATTTAATGGCATATCAACTGGTTGCCAAATCCATCTTTTTAGAGGAACAGTAGTTGTACTATTTAACCCATAGATGGGAGAATAAGAAGGTTCATACCATTCCAAAGGGTATTTGCTGAAAGTGAATGTAATAGCACGACTGGAGTTTGAACTCGCATACTATGATCCCACAGTCCAGTGTTTTAACCATTACAAACCCTTAATGTACATTATGTCACCATATTTATAAACATATTCCAAAAAATGTTGATTATTGAAATCAAAGAATGTTTTTTGTGCTCACTCTAAACAAAGGTCTACAACCACTGTCCTGTCTTAGATGGTACATTTCTATATAAGTTTCAAATGAAAAATGTGACAACATTTCTGGGACAGGCACAGCATTCCAAGGGTAATATAACCTTATCTTTTAATTATACTTGTCTCCGTCTCTTTCTCTCTCTCTCTCTCTGACTCTGTTTCTGTCTCTGTCTCTCTGTCTCTCAATCATGCAGATTATCCTTGCTTCTTTCTTTCTTTCTTTCTTTCTTTTATTTGGTTTTTATTTTATCCTTCCTTCTTTCTTTTTCTTTTCCACTTCCTTCTTCCCAACTCTCTCTTTTACTCGGTCACTCAGACCACTAGTGCTTCTTTCTTTCTTTCTTTCTTTCTTTCTTTCTTTCTTTGTTGTATTTATTTCAGCCTTCCTTCTTCAATATTCTCTCTCTCTCTCTCTCTCTTCTCTGTTTGTTATGTTTCTCTTCCTTTCTCTCAATCACTGCTTCTTTCTTTCTTTCTTTCTTTCTTTCTTTCTTAGTTTTTTTTTTTATTTATCTTCTTTTTCTTTTCCTCTCTTTTTGATCTCTCTTTCTTTTACTTAATATCTCAGACCACCACTGCTTGTTATGTTGTTTTTTCTTTCTTTCTTTCTTTCTTTCTTTCTGTTTTTTTAATTGGATTTTATTTCATTCTTCCTTATTCATCTCTCTCTCTCTCTTTCTCTCTCTCTTGTTCTTTCTCTCAATCACGCAGACTATGATCACTCTTTCCTTCTTTCTTTCTTTCTTTTCCCCAATCGCCCATACTATCACTGCTTCTTTCTTTCTTTCTTTTATATGGTTTTATTTTACACTTCCTTCTCTCTTTTCTTTCTCTTTCTCTTCTCTCTGTCTCTCTTCTCTCTCTTTCTTTTCCCCAATCGCCCATACTATCACTGTTTCTTTCTTTCCTTCTTTCTTTCTTTCTTTCTTTTATATGGTTTTTATTTTACACTTCCTTCTCTCTTTTCTTTCTCTTTCTCTTCTCCCTGTCTCTCTTCTCTCTCTTTCTTTTCCCCAATCGCCCATACTATCACTGTTTCTTTCTTTCCTTCTTTCTTTCTTTCTTTCTTTCTTTTATATGGTTTTTATTTTACACTTCCTTCTCTCTTTTCTTTCTCTTTCTCTTTCTCTTCTCTCTGTCTCTCTTCTTTCTCTTTCTTTTTCCCAATCACCCATACTATCACTGTTTCTTTCTTTCTTTCTTTCTTTCACTTAATTTCCTCTTCCTTTTTTCTTTGTTCCTTTATTTTTCCTGTTACTTCTTTCTTTCTTTCTTTCTTTCTTTTAATCATAATCTCATCTCATTTGACTTTTCTTTTCCCATTTAATCATTATTTCTATCACTACACCATTCCTCTCTTTTCATCTTTACTCCACTTTAATCCATCGTTTTCTCTCTCTCTCTCTCTCTCTCTCTCTCTCTCTCTCTCTCTCTCTCTCTCTCTCTTACTGTGTTCATACATGTGGTTTTGTGCGAAATGTAGCGAAGCTTAGTACATGACCATCATACAAAGTTTTTTTTCAAATACACAAAAACAGACTTAGATAGATAGATTAACATGTTTAAGGGCATATCAACCTTCATGGGCTACTTAATGCTAAACCCATCCTTACAAAAGGAAATTAGTGATGTCATATAAACCATGACTGGGATGATAAAGGTGTTCATACTTTTCCCTAGGTAATAGTCTGAAAGATTGACGACAATTCAAAATCGCTTGCAATGATGTCACAGTCTGGCACATTAGCAACTACACCATTGGGAATTTCCCTTAGATAGATAGATAGATAGATAGATAGATAGATAGATAGATAGATTAGAAAAGACATATATATATATATATATATAGTGAGAGAGAGAGAGAGAGAGAGAGAGAGAGAGAGAGAAAGGTAGAAAGAGAGTGGGAGAGAGGGAAGATATATATATATATATATATTATCCAGGATAGATAGATAGATAGCTCTGTAAGAAAAGACACACACACACATATATATATATATATATGTGGTGCATTCAATAAGTTTCCAGCCTTTTTTTGTATGGGCATTTAAAATTGTTGTAGACTCTTGAAAATTCAGTATGTTATTGCTATACATCTTATGAGATGACTGAACAAATGAACAGCTACATCAGCAATTGGAATACACCCTATTAAAGCCTGGTTGTCACAGCCGGTGAATTTCAAAAATGCAATCTGGACGGGAGGACACTCTAGACGAACGATATGCAATAAAATTCGGTTTTAAACTTGGAAAAAATGCCACAGAAACGTATGGAATGCTTCAGACTGCTTTTCGACTATCTTGCATGAAGCGAGCATCAGTTTTTGAGTGGCATAAGAGATTCAAAGAAGGCAGGGAGTCTGTGAGGGATGATGAGAGGTGTGGGAGGAGTAAAGAAGTCAATACACCACAGTTGATTGCCCAAAGGGTTAGGGTTTGGGTTACTATGTTGAGGTTTTAAGGGAGTTCAGGAAGAGGCCAGCACTCTTGAAATCGGATCAGTGGCAATTCCACGAGGACAATGCACCAGTCCACAACTCAATCCTTGTCACAGACTATTTGAGCATGATGGGCATCAAGACAGTTCCTCAGCCTCCCTATAGTCCAGACCTTACTCCCTGTGACTTTTGGTTATTCCCTAAGCTCAGAGGCTGTCATTATGAGACAACTGAAAAGATGAAAGAGGCTGTGACAAGGACTTCCATGGGGCCTTCCTTTGTTGTTGGAACAGTACAACAAGTGCATTGCAGCCTGAGAAGATTACTTCGAAGGGGACTAGAGTTTCATGTGTGTACTATCAATAAAAGTGGCCATATGAAAAAAGTCTGGAAACTTATTTAATGATCCTCGTATATATATATATATATATATAGAGAGAGAGAGAGAGAGAGAGAGAAGGAGAGAGAGAGGGGGAGAGAGAAAAGATATATATATATATATATATATATATATATATATTAGTTGTCCAGGATAGATCGATATGTAAGAAAACACACACACACACACACACACATATATATATATATATAGCGAGATATCCAGGATAGATATATTAATAGATTGATAGATAAAGAGTGGTAAAACCTCATCAAAATAAAATGAGTAATCTTATAACAGAAAATATTTTGGGGAAAATCCATACTAAATGGGGTATTAGTATTACTGTTTGAATAATTTTGACAAAATGATAAATTTGACATTTCCCTCCTGTTATAGATAGATAGATAGATAGATAGATAGAGTTTGAAAAAGACGAAGGGAAGGGGCAAAAGATATAAATCATGGTAGATACATAGATAGATTGATAGATAGGAACAGACTTGGCTATGCTTGGCTCAGTTGGATAGATAGATAGATAGATAGATAGATAGATAGATAGATAGATAGATAGATAGATAGTGTTTAAAAGTGACGGAGGGAAGGAAGAAAGCATATATATCAGGATAGATAGATAGATAGATAGATAGATAGATAGATAGATAGATAGATAGATAGATAAACAGATTAGGCTAGACTAGACTAGATAGATAGATAGATAGATAGATAGATATGAATATAATTTTTTTAAATTATCATTTCAATACATGTCTAAAACAGAATACTTCTATTTGCATGAAACCTTCACTAAATGACATGAACCACATTCAAGCACTTATGACGCCATCTTTGTTATTCTTTTGGATTCTAACAGTGGTTATATTGGTCTTGTAAAAGGTCACAATGTCAAGTTCAATGAAGATGGCATCTAAGCCAATCCTCTTTTGATATTTAAACTTTCACTAACAACACCTACAAACTGACTTCTTCTTGTTGGCGTATTTATCACCAGCAATATAACTAGACATCTGTCAGGATTAGATGAATTATGTGACGATATCAGTGTCGCAAATTTATTGTTGGTTTTACAGAGTGGGCTAAGAGTTGTGCTACAATCTCTCTAAAAAGGAGCGAGCTTGCAAGGTGGCCTTGTGAATGGTCACATGTGAGAACCAAGAATCTATCTCGGCCTCTTTTGTTTCGATTCTTTGCACAGTGATGACGTTTTCTCTTCTCTTGGCAATAATCGTTGTACTGACCATTGCAACTATTAAGACTTTTACGATTTTGGTACCCCTTTTATATATTGCTTGTTCATGAAATAATATGTACATATTCTATCCACTGCAACACATTTGTGTATTCTTATCAATACTTCTTGCATGTATATAATGTATGAATTAAATGTTTCTGAGAAGAAGGAGAAGGCACCCCGCAAAAACAATTACCGACGCCGACTACGCCGATGACAGAGCGATACTGGCAAATACACCCAACCAACCCGAAACACTACTGCATAGTTTGGAACGAGCAGCCGCAGGCATAGGCCTCTATGTCAATGCACACAAAACGGAATATATGTGCTATAATCAAACGGGGGACATCTCCCCTCTAAACGGAACCCCTCTTAAACTAGTAGACAAATTCACTTACCTAGGAAGCAGCGTCGAATCAACCGAAAAGGACATCGATACGAGGTTAACGAAGGCATGGACAGCTATCAATAGGCTATCGATTATATGGAAATCCGATCTAACCGATAAAATGAAACGCAGTTTCTTCCAGGCAGCTGTCGTATCGATACTGCTATATGGATGCACTACATGGACTCTAACAAAACGGCTAGAGAAGAAGCTAGACGGCAATTACACAAGAATGCTGCGAGCAATCTTGAACAAGTTCTGGCGGCAACACCCCACAAGACACCAACTGTACGGCCACCTGCCTCCTATCACGAAAACTATTCAAGTTAGACGAACCAGACATGCAGGACACTGCTGGAGAAGCAGAGACGAACTCATAAGTGATGTACTCTCATGGACCCCGACATATGGCCGAGCAAAAGCAGGACGACCAGCACGAACATACATTCAGCAACTATGTGAGGATACGGGATGTAGTCCAGAAGGCCTGCCAGAGGCGATGAACGATAGGGAGAAGTGGCGAGAGAGGTTCAGGGATATCCGTGCTATCAGCTCGACATGATGATGATGATGATGATTGAGCGTTAGTATATCAACGGATATGTAATATAATTGCCGAGGGATTTCGTTTTATGCATCTTGCCTTTGGGTTTAGTTAGGCTGAGAACCTTTCGGCTCAGCACATGGGTTAGTTAGGTGCAAACTTGAGCGCAGGTGTTAACGCGCGCGCGGGGGATGTGTCATTCACAGATGTCAAAATAAAAATCCCAGAGAGAAAGGTTAACCAGTGGATGTGAATGACGTCATGGTGCAGGAAACGCGCGCGGAGGATTTGGGTGATTTTGAAAAAGTCAGTTAGTTGAGAACTAGACTCCGAACAGGAAGGGTCAACTTTCGCTTGTTCGCCGAAGCCAGGCCAGTGGCCTTGTGGCGGGTGCCACATGTGTTGGGGTGGGGGTGGGAGCAGATGGAAAAACCAGCATAGAAAGATTGTGCCTCTCTCTCCTTATGTCGAAAAACCTTTAAACTCAAAGGTAATAAAAAGTTTCGTACCTGAACTAAAAAGTCGTAAGTGTTTTTCGTGTTTCGGGATTCCTATGTTCTATGTATATATGTTATGAACATTCTATGTACGTTTCACACATATGCATATCTGGTTATGCTACAGATATACTAAGGCTTATATTTGACCTGGTGAGTGAGGACACAACGAAATATCCACCCCATGATTAACCATTCATCAACTACCACTGAAAAATTCATAACCTTTTCTTCTTTCAGATGTGAACACTTCAACTTCCAAAAACAAACTATATTTATCATTATCATGTCGTGCTATCAGCACGGATATCCCTGACTCTCTCTCGCCACCCCTCCCTATCGTCCATTGCTTCCTGCAGGTCCTCAGGCTACATTCCGTATCGGCACAGAGCTGCTGTATGTAGGTTCGAGCTGGTCGTCCTGCTTTTGCTCGTCCATGTGAAGGGGTCCACAAGAGTACATCACTTATGAGCTCGTCCCTACTTCTCCAGCAGTATCCTGCATGTCTGGTTCGTCTAATTTTGATAGTTTTCATGATGGGTGGTAGGTGGCCGTACAGCTGCTGCTTTGTGAGGTGCTACCTCCAGGACTTGTTCAATATTGCTCGCAGCATTCTTGTGTAGTTGCCGTAGATAATCTAAATTAATGGTATAATTTTTTTCGAAGCCATGCAGAGAAAAATAAGAAGAAATAACTCAATATTAAGAAAAAATATTTAATCAGCTTACTTAAAGGAAGTTATTTGGGGGGTTATTTAGCAGTAAATATACTAATAACGGATAAGACACAAAACCTTTTTTTTAATTGCTGAATATATTTTGGTTTCATAAAATATTCCATAAACATGCATTAGACGATACTAAACCAATTTTTCTATCGATGGAATGAGTGGTTTATCCAAAATTTCAATGTGCACGTGGGCATTGATTGTTAAGGTAAGTACCGCCCATAAATTAGTACACCTCTAACAATTTTTCTTCTGAAATATTATACAATCAAAACATATATTATTAGGTATTATTATTATTATTATTGTCAAAATCTACTCTGACTTAATTCTGTCCTTCTGTTCTATCTTGTGAGATGGCTTCTATTTTTCTACTTTCCGTTAGAGCTGTAGAGTTTTTCTACATTCCACAAGAGCAGTAGAGTTTGGGGATTAATAATGCCTCTAACATCCATTTCATTGGGAATACAATGACAGCATCTGCTGGATATAACATTAAACCATCAGATGGCAAGATGGAGAATGTTGCCATTAACATTAAACCATCTGATGGCAAGATGGAGAATGTTGCCATTAACATTAAACCATCTGATGGCAAGATGGAGAATGTTGCCATTAACATTAAACCATCTGATGGCAAGATGGAGAATGTTGCCATTAACATTAAACCATCTGATGGCAAGATGGAGAATGATGCCTTTAACATTAAACCATCTGATGGCAAGATGGAGAATGTTGCCATTAACATTAAACCATCTGATGGCAAGATTTAGAATGTTGCCATGAACATTAAACCATCTGATGGCAAGATGGAGAACGTTGCCGTTAACATTAAACCATCTGATGGCAAGATGGAGAATGTTGCCATTAACATTAAACCATCTGATGGCAAGATGGAGAATGTTGCCATTAACATTAAACCATCTGATGGCAAGATTTAGAATGTTGCCATTAACATTAAACCATCTGATCGCAAGATGGAGAATGTTGCCATTAACATTAAACCATCTGATGGCAAGATTTAGAATGTTGCCATGAACATTAAACCATCTGATGGCAAGATGGAGAATTTTGCCATTAACATTAAACCATCTGATGGCAAGATGGAGAATGTTGCCATTGTTCCCAGGTCCAATCTGACCCAGAGTGGTAGCACCCAAAAGGGTTCTATCTATGGGTCAAATAGAACAACCTGTGTGCAAACAAATGACATGTTAAATTGTGACTGTTATATAGCAATACTTTAAACCATTTAATTGTGTCAGGCTTGTTTGAGAATAATATCTACAAAATGTGTTTACAAATCATATATATATATATATATATATATATATATAATATGTATGCATAAAGAGGATTTGGCATTAAATAACCTACAATGGTTGATATACCATAAAACCTAACCAGACCAAAAAATAAATATCTAATGTATATGTGTAAAGAGGATTTGGTGTTAAATAACCATCAATAGTTGATATGCCATAAAACCAAACCAAACCAAACCAAATCAAACTGTTTCGTTGTATAATATTTGTTTTTGCCCAACCCCACTGTGACGGGTTGGATATGAGGTGACACAAGGTCAATTTTTACAAGAAGTAAAGTGGGTTTGAATTTAGTTTTCCTTCTCCTAGACTGGTTGTCTAATGAAGGCTAAAGAACCAAGTTTCCCCTAGTATTTATCCATAGTTGAAACCAAATGTATTCATGTTTTCCCAAGTGAAAAGCAAACAGCTTCATCAAGGATTTGAACTCAAGTTGCAAATTTTATTTCCTACGACGATAACTTTTACGCTAAGCCTGCTTCCACTGTATAATGTTCCGATAGAAATAATAATATTTTTCTATGAGTGATTTAGAAGAAAATTAAGTTTTTATTTTTAAAGAATGTGAAATATTTCAAATAAGGAATCTACACAAAGATGCTGAGTGCAGTTGTAAACAAATCCGGGAAGCAGCACACAACAAAACAACTGCTGTATGGCCACTTACCTCCCATCATACAACGAATCTAAGTAAGCGGAACAAGACACGCTGGGTAGAGCTGTTGAAGCAAAGGAGAAGTCATAAGAAACGTTTTACCATGGATTACGACACATTAACGCGCCAGTGGCACCGGACGCTTAAAATAATGTATAACATTCAGCAAAACTGGCCCTTGACGCTTAAAAGATGGGAGCAAGTATGAAACTTAGCAATTTTGGCTCTAAGCACTTAATGAATGGGAGACTGTAAGACACTCAGAAAAACTGGCATTGGACGCTTAAAAGAGTGAAAATTGTATGGCACTTAGATAAACTGGCACTGGACGCTTAATAAATGGGAGATTGTATGACATTCAGCAAAACTGGCGTTGGATACTTAAAAGATGAAAGATGGTTTAACATTTGGCAAAACTGGCATTGGATGCTTAAAAGAGAGGAGATTGTATGACGTTTAGCAAAACTGACATTGGATGCTTAAAAGATGGGAGATTGTATGACATTTAGCAAAACTGACATTGGACGCTTAAAAGAGAAGAGATTGTATGACATTTAGCAAAACTGACATTGGACACTTAAAAGAGAAGAGATTGTATGACGTTTAGCAAAACTGGCACTGGACGCTGAATAAATGGGAGATTGTATGACATTTAGCAAAACTGGCATTGGATGCTTAAAAGATGAGAGATTGTATGACAGCAAAACACATACACAACGCCTAATATCACACATACCTATATAGATATATCCACATGCATATACATATACACAACGCCTATTAGTATACATACCCATATATATATATATATATATAGCCGCACGTATACATAATTTTGTACATTTGTTCACCGAGAAGCAGATGATTTTATAAGGTTGAAGTAGAATTCTTTAAATAAATTTATTAATCTATTTAATTTATTTAACACCTTTTATATTTGTTATTGATTATGCTTTGCTTCGTCTGGCACAAGTCTTAGATCTTAGATCTCAGGTTGTTTTCAGGACTGACTGATAAGAAGTTGTCAGTCATCAGAGTAATAAACAGGTTTATCGTGCTTAACGTCATACGTTCTTTTTCATTTTTAATAAGCCTTACTTTGACTGGCATACAGGGTTCAGGTTACTTTACTTTATTCGTGGTCACCTATCTAGGAAGTGAACAAGTTCATTGCTTCTTGCCTTCGTTGATCGACGGAAAACCGGTGCTTTCTTTCTTTTTTCTTTCTTGCTTCTATTGTTTTGTATATTATCACTCAGTCTTACTAATCTTTCTTTCTTTCTTTCTTTCTTATATTATCTTTCCCGCTTATTCGTGTTGTTATTATTTCTTTCCCTTTTCTTTATTTCTCTATTGTTTTCTTCCGTGTGTTATCACTCCTTCTCACTCTTTTTTTCTTTCATTTTTCTTTTTTTCTTTTTTTCTCTCTTTGTATACCATATCTTCCTATCACTCACATTCTTTCTTTCTTTCTTTCTTTCTTTCTTATAATATCTCGCCTCTCACTCATCTTCCTTTCTTTATTTTTCTCTTTCATAAATTTTCTCTCTCTCTCTCTCTCTCTCTCTGTCCTACTCGTGTTTTACTCGTTTTGCTTCACTTCTTTCTTTCTTTCTTTCTTTCTTTCATGTATTATCACTCACTATAATTCATTCATTCATTTTTCTTTCTTTCTTTTTTTCATCGCTGTTACTTCTTCCTTCCGCTCATCCAATTTTTTCTCTTTTCTTTTTATATTTGGCTTCTATTTTTATCGTCTGCGTTTTCCATTTTACTTTTTCAAGCTTTCAATCAATTTTTTTCATTTGTTTTCTCTATTGTTTCCCCCAGAGAATCTCACACAACACGGACCACTTTCCCTTTTACCAGATGTCCGCCATTTTGCATTATTTTGCCTTAGCACATTTTCTTACTCACTCATCCAATCGTCTGCTTATAGGGATTTTTTTCTTTCCCTTTTTTTCTTTCCTACTTTTTTTTTTCTTTCGCTGATTTCTCTTTGTTGGTCAACCTCATCCAATAAGGTTTCTTTCCTGAAGTAGGAGTAGGAGTAAAAGGAGTTGGAGTGAGAGTAGGTGTGTGAATAAAAAAAAACAACGAACTCCAGCAACTGTTATGACATTTTAACGTCATATTACTCGAAAGAAGAGGAGAAGACATTGGTCACCGGCATTAAAATGTCAAATTAAAGTATTCTTGTATGATGCAATCACCTTTGGTCATGAAGGCAAATGGCTATTTTGACTTGAATGAAGTTAGGATGAGGCTTGATTTTCTCTTCCCGATTGGATGGTTGGATGGTTGTTTTACAGCATGCCAACCCCTGTTGGGCTATTCATTGCCGAAATACAACTTTTTTTCAAGCAATTATTATCAGCATCAAAGTGTACTGACCGCACGGATTCTCTCTCTCTCTCTCTCTCTCTCTCTCTCTCTCTCTCTCTCTCTCTCTCTCTCTCTTCTCGGCCATCACTCTTGGTAAGTCCTTTAAACGGTATCAAGTGTTCGTAGAGAGCTGATTGTAAGATTTTGCTGGTCGGTCAACACTGGTTTGTCGGTCTGAGAACGTTGCTTATGTGTTCATCCTTATTCTACCAGCAGTGCCCCGTATATTCTGTTCGTCTTATGTTCGTGAGATGGGAGGCAAGTGGCTGTACACCTGCTATTTTGTTAGATGCTGCTCCCAAGATTTGTTCAAAACAGCACGTAGCATCCTTGTTTAGTTCCCATCTATCATTTTTCCAAACATTTTGTTATAGTCCAAATGGTGCACACATACAGTAGAGGTGTAACGGAGATAGCTTGGAAAAAAACACGTTTTATTAAAGCCGAGTGATCAGATTTTAATAAAGTCGCTAACCTATCAATAGCGGTCAATGTTTTGCCTATGCTAATGCTGACATCGCTTTCTGTAGATGAGATATTGCTACCGAATTATCAGAACTGGTCAACTGATTTTAGACGCTAACTATTTAATGAAGAAGTGGCTGTATAGTATTTGAAAGACATTAACTGTATCTTATCTGCGTTATCTGCTTGTTGTTGCTTGCTTCAGGCCATTCAGTAAAAATTGTACTTTAGCAGATGTATTTCCAAGAAGCGCTTAGTCATCCGCGAAGTCTCCATCAGAAATAGTTTCCGCGGGATATTGTTTGCTTCTTTTTTTCCTTCTTGTGTGAGACTGTTTTCTTTCATTAGATCTACTGATGTTATCATATCAAGTCAGATTACACTGGTCAACACGATTTTTGGTGCCAAGAAATAAAACACGTTTTTTATCTACTTCGATGGTGCTGATTCCGAAAATGAACCCAGTTTTTCATGGTTAGCGACGGTTTTTGCTGTACTTGCTCATTTTTTGAAAAAGATCACTTTACCGTTGTTGGCTGATAGTAAAATCTCATTAATAAAGATCGTAAAAACCCAGCAATTTTCTGGTAGACTGAGAAATTTATGCTGTCCACCTGAAATAAACTAATTTTATACGAAAAAAGTGTATTTGTGTCAAAAGATTTAAGTAGAAATCCCGAATTTTTC
The DNA here is from genome assembly GCA_963585895.1 of Sepioteuthis lessoniana. NCBI lineage: Eukaryota > Metazoa > Mollusca > Cephalopoda > Myopsida > Loliginidae > Sepioteuthis > Sepioteuthis lessoniana. Next base: position 159,812 of record CAUZXS010004858.1, read on the forward strand.
CGATTTATCGATAAAATTCCAATTAACTTTATCAATAATAATAATAATAATAATAAACTTGTACTTGACTCTTATTTTAGAAGCAACCCTACACAAAGAGGATATCGGGAAAAAGATGATAGAGATCTGAGAAGAATGCTCTAGGTTTCAGACAATAAGCCAAAGACTCGCAGACCAAGTTAGAACGATTATTAAAGAATGGTTGGTTCCCAAACCTTGAAATACAAGAAATACACCAGGAAATAAATTGGGAACCGAGAAAAGACACCAAGAGAATAACCGACCCACCAAATATCGAAAAACAAGAACACTCAAACGTAAATGAACCATAAGACCACACACCCAAACTACGCAGAACAAACACTAATACAAGAAGAGGAAATGAATCTAAGAAATTTAAAGAGAATTATGTGAGAATAGAAAATTATATTACCATTTCTAAGAAACCAAAACTGGAGAAACTGAAAAAATAAACGAATTATTAACATATATCTCAACGAACGACAGCACGGAATTAAACGAACTAATCTATGCAGGAGTGAAATTAGTCTGTGAAAAAATCAGGTTTCTCTTAAAAAAACACTAACATAAACTCAAAACCTGGATCGGAAATTCGACTGGAAACGCAGATAAGAAATCTATTACAACAAGCAAAAATGATAAAACAAAGGAAAAACGCTGGAACATGTTGGGACAAAAAGGAAAAAGAACCACAAGAAAAAATGACGATATAACACGAGGAAATAAGCCAGAAAGTTTTGGCGAAAGAAGGAAGATTAAAAAGATATCGAGATAGGGTAAAATAATACAGACAAAACAGGACATTCCAAAACAATGAAAATATCTAACCGGATGTAAGGGGAGATGGCAAGAAAACAAATCAGCAACCGGATGCGAAGGAAGCAAAACAATTTTGGAGCAAAATATGGCAACCAAGAAAAAATAACAAAAAACCCAAATGGATAAGCAACACGGAAAAAGAGATCGAACGACTCGAAGAAGGGCCAAAGGCGAAAATACACATCGATTCACTCAAAACAACACACAAAAAAGTATCAAATAAGAAAACGTCAGGCCATGATGGCATACATGGATTCTGATTCAAAAAATTCACCTTCATCCATGACAGACTAGCTATCGAAATGAATAGATGCCTGTAAGAAGCAGACGTACCCGAATGTACGACCAAAGGAAAGACCCCATTAATCCAGAAAGCCCCCCCCACTCCTCAAAAGTATCACCCCAAATAACTACAGAACCATTTCGTGCCAAACTATGATGTGGAAGATACTAACAGCACAAATAAGAGAAGGGATTTACGACTCGCTAACAAGCCGCTGATTGTTTCACGAGGAACAGACAGGATGTTACAATGGATCCAGAGGTGCAGAGGGGATATTCTACATGAATCAACACATCCTCAACGAGTGCAAGACGTGACGAAAAAATCTAGCTATGGCATGGATTGACCACAAAAAGGGCGTATGATATGGTCCAACAAAGCTAGATAATAAACTGCCTCCAAATGTACATTGCCCAGTTGGCTGGGGCCGTAGAATACACAGACTGCTTCTCTGCAGAGGGGTAAGACCCCTCCCCCCCAAAAAAAACGAGTGTCCTGGATATGACACTAAATAATCTGATGGTGAGGTTCCAGCAATGCTGGAGCTTTGGGGAATGCGGAGTACCCCTTCATTGCCATCGCTCCCCGGTCCACTCTGGCCCAGAGTGGTAGCACCTGATAAGGGTCCTATTAATGGGTTGGACAGAACTAAACGGTGGTTGAAGTTTACTGTTTTTTGCATTTAAACTGCATATTTATGATGAACTGAATTGTTTAAAGTAGAACTGTTTTGACATTTAAACTGCGTACTTATTCTACACTGAATTACTCGAAATAGAACTGTTTTGACATCTAAACTGTGTACTTATGCTAAACTGAATTATCTGAAATAAAACTGTTTTGATATTTAACTCTGTGTATTGCCCAATCGGCTGGGGCTGTAGAATACATCGACTGCTTCTTTGCAAAGGGGTAAGACACTCCCAACGAGTGTCCTGTTTATGACACTAAACAATCTGATGGTGAGGTTCCAGTAATGCTGGAGCTTTGGGTAATGTGAGGTACCTCTTCATTGCCATCGCTTCCAGGTCCACTCTGGCCCGGCGTGGTAGCACCTGATAAGGCCCTATCTACGGATTGAATAGAGCTAACGACATATTTGTGCTAAACTGAACTGTTTGATTAAACTGAATAGCTTGAAATAGAAATGTTTTTGACAATTAACCGTACTTACATTTAAACTGCGCGCTTATGCTTAACTGAATTGTTTGAAATTTAACTGTTTTTGACATTGAAACTGTACTTACACTAAACTGAATTTTTATATATAACCGTTTGAGTAAACTGAATAGTTTGAAATAGAAATGCTTTTGTCAATTAAACTGTCTACTCATGCAAAACTGAATTTTTTTAAAATAGAACTGATTATTTACATAAAAATGGATTTGGCGTTAAATGACCTGCAAAGGTTGATATGCCATAAAATCCAACCAACCAACCAACCAACCATGAAAATGTACAAAACATCAAGCAAAATCATAAACTTTATTTAGAAAACCATGAAAACGTGGTGAATGGAATTGACAGCGTGAGGGAAAAGGTTAGCTGAAGCGAAGATCTAGAGAGGTTTATTCCAGGGAGCTGCACTATCAACACTATTATTTATAATAACGATGATGCCACTCAACCACATACTCAGGAAAGGCACAATCGGATACAAACTTTGTAAATTGCAGGAAAAGATCAATCACCTAATGTACATGGATGACATCAAACTGTTTTCCAAAAACGAAAAAGAATTGGAAACCCTAATACATGCAGAGAGAATATACAGTCAGGAGATAGAGATGGAATTTGGCATAGAAAAATGCACCATGCCAATAATGAAAATCGAAAACGACACATAACGGAAGGAATCAGGAAAAAAATTAGAACGCTTTGAAAAGAAGAAACTTACAAATACTTGGGAATATTTGAAGCTGACGCTATCAAACAAGTGGAGATGAAAGAAAAATAAAAAAAAAAATATCTCAGGGGAAGGAGAAAATTACTTGAAACCAAACAAAGAAGCAGGAAACTTATAAATGGGACATATACTTAGGCTGTCCCCCACGTAAGATACTCGAGACCATTCTGGACTGGATCAGAGAAGAACTTAAACAAATGGACCAGAGAACAAGAAAACCAATGACCATGCATAAGGCATTACATCCCATAGATTACGTTGACAGACGATATGTGTCAAGAAAAGAGGGAAGAAGAGGACTTGCCAGCATTGAAAACAGTGTTGACGCATCGATACAACGACTCGAAGACTACATAGAAATGCGCAGATGAAGACTGATCACAGCCACCTGAAACAATACTGACAACATGAGGACCAACAGAGCGACAATAACCAGAAAACAAAAACTGGATGAAAAACAACTCTACAGATGTTTTAAGTGACTAACAAGTGACATCTCACACGAGAAGACATGGACGTGGCTAAAAAAGGGAAACCTTAAGAAAGAAACTGAATGTCTTCTAACAGCAGTTCAAAACAACGCTATAAGTACCAATCATATCAAAGCAAGAATAGATAAGACGCAACAAAACAGCAGATGCAGGTTATGTGGTGATAAAGAAGAAATGATCAATCAGATGATAAGCGAGAGCAGCAAATTAGCACAGAAAAAATATAAGACTTGACACGACTGGGTGGGTAAGTTGATTCACTGAGAATTGTACAAGCAATTGAAACTTGAACATACGGACAAATGGTGTATACACAAACCAGAATCTGTCCTGGAGACAAACAATCTCCTCTGGGATTTTGAGATACAAACGGATTACCTAATCTCTGCTAAACAGCCAAACCTATCAATAAACAATAAGAAAAAGAAAACTCACTGAATTGTGGACTCTGCTGTACCAGCTGACCACAGAGTAAAACTGAAAGAAAACGAAAAGAAAGATAAGTACCTGGACCTTGCTTGGGAATTCAAAAAGCTGTGGAACATGAAAGTGACGGTGTCAGTTGTAATTGGTGCTCTTGGTATAGTCACCAAATTCTCATTGGCCTAGTGGGCAGAGTGTTCGCCCGTGGTCCGGGAGACCTGGGTTCAATCCCAGGTCGCGTCATACCAAAGACTTTGAAAATGGTACTTGATACCTCCTTGCTTTGATATGATTGGTACTCAGCAGTATAAGGTACGTATCAAGGAAGCAATCCTGGGAAAGGAGTTGCGCCCTCCCCTACACCTCGGTGTCGTAGCTATTGAAAAAGGAGCCTTCTGTTTGCCCTCGAATTCGGTCGCCAACTTTACTTACTGTAGACCATCTAAACTACGACATTATTAAGATCGACCAGAATACTGAGGAGAGTCCTGAAGACTTGAGGAGACTTGCTGTGGCTTAAACTCCTATGAGAAACTATTGGTTAGCGCTGATGTGAAAAACTCGAAAAGGAGTAATAATAATATAATATTATAATAATGATATTATATTATTATTACTCCCTTTCGAGTTTTTCACTCTCGATAGGGAGTAATAATAATATAATATTATTATGATATATAATAATAATAATAATAATATATGGTATAGGATAATATAATATATTCATAATAATGATAATAATAATGATAATAATGATAATTAAACTGTATCATTAATACACTTTAATAAACCTGATAATTAAGGGGATATAAAAAATGGAACTCTAAAATCTTCCGTTAGATATTGATAAAGTTATCCCATCACCCTTGTCCCAAACCAAACACACATTGAGAGCTTTTCTTTTAACAGATGGAAAGAAACTTCAACTAAAGACATCCCAATTGAATCCATCAATTCCATTGTTCATGATGAACATCATAAAAATGGTCTCACCAAAACATCAAGAAACTCATTAAGGATGATGATGAATTTGTAAATTCATTGAATGACTTGGAATTACGCGCTTAGACATCGTTTGTTCATGTGGTGAAAAACTTCTCTGACATTCACCACATATTCTTGCATCTCATTTGTTCTTTCTTTTTTAGGAGTAAAAAACCAGTCCATTCTTCCTACTTAGTAAATAATGTCATTCGGTTATGTTTTGTTGTGAATGACATTTTCATTGCGCAAATAACATGAAAGACATGAAGAAGATGTCCTCTAACGGACAAAATACACGTCTTCTTCCTAAAGCAAGTCTAGTGAAAGAGATCTTTTGGTTTGGATTCGGTAGCTGATTTTTCGAACCCTGGGACCAGAGCTACAACTTCAGCAGAACTCGCTTCTTGTTGACTCGCATGATGGTTTGAAATTTGGTTTGAACTTGAATCAAGGTAATCTTTTGTTGACTCCGCCCCCAACCCTCATCAACAGATGCCATCCTTATTTATGACTTGCAGTTATTTCTGGACTGAACTATTTGAATCTGGTTGCTGACTTATGAGGTTCCTACACTCAGCATCAGGTGAAGCGTACCGTTGGGCCATTTTAAATTCATCACTCTTAACATCTACAATGCTGGATCCTATGGGTTTCGATGCTACACGGTTGTATGATTCGCACTACACCTTCTCCTAGCGTAGAATCTAATATCCAGTGATAAGTAAATGATTGAATCATTATGGGGATGCATGTTTTGTTTAAGCAGATTTTGACCTTTCTTGTAGAACCGGTTGGTTGTCGTTTTATTGTGTGAGTCATACATTTCCGATACGATACTTTTTGGATTTTGTGCATATGAGTTTCCCTTCACAGAAAAAAATTTTTTTCAAAAGACACCTCCAATTTTTTCTCTTCTTTCTCTTTCTTCTCTAACTTTTAACTATTTTATTTTATTTTATTTCAATTATATATATATATATATATATATATATTGGGCGTACAAAATTTTATCAGACTTATAAACACACCAAATTTATTCATGTTAAAAGATAAAAAATGAGCGACTAACTGGTTTCGGTCCTACCTAGTCACAGTTAAACTAGGACAACGATTAAGAAAAATTGGGGAAATAGAATCTGTAATGTTTGGGGGAAAAAATTAAATTAATATATATGAAAGGGGAGGGTAATGTTAAATTGTAATTACATTAAGACCCAATAAACATACCCTCTACTTACAGAGGGACGGTTTAGGGGTCAAAATATATATGGTCTCTAACGCTTTAAGGTGGAAATCTGAGTGGGACCTACTTAAAATAGTAAATAGATCCGCACTGTAAGTTGAGGCACAATCACGGTTATTTATACGGTGTTCCGCTATAGTAGTCCAATATGTGTTGTTGATATGGTCAGGAAAGTTGTTTCTTAGCTGTATTTTCGTAGGCACATGCTGTTTGACTCGCGTGTCCAATCGTTAGTCATTTATAAATACAAGGTCATTCTTAAATAGATTTTAACAGGTTTGCCTTCAGAGGTTTCCTTCTCCCTGACCACTGGCCATACCAAGGTTAAAGAATCAGTCTATCCAACTATTTACTCATAGTTGGAGGAGGGAATAGTCGGATTCATACTTTTACTAAGGTATTACAGCTGAGGCTACATAAGGATGCTGTAGACTGTGTCTTTGAAAAACTCTGGAAGCAACATTCAACAAAACAGCCGCTGTATGGCCACTTACCACCCATCTCTCTAATTATCCAATTAAGACCAGCAAGACATATTAGAGAAGTAAGGACCAACTCATAAGTAATGTTCTCTTATGGATCCACTCACATGGACACACCAGAATTAGCCGACTAGAAAAAGACATATATTCATCAGATTTCTGCGTACACTAGATGCCTTGTTTTGTTTTTATTTTGTTGCTTAATGGCATATGAACTTTCTTGGGTTATTTAATGGCAAATCTACCCTTCTGGAAGTACAGTAGTGGTACTATTTAACCTAGAGCTGGGTTCATACCTTCCCCAAGGGTATTTGTCCGAAAGTGAACGTAATAGCGCGATTGGATTTCGAACTCTTTTACTACGATTCCGTTGTCTAGTGCTTTAACCATTACGCCACCAGACCCCCAACTAGATGTCGTTTTGAGGTTTTGCCAAGAGCCATGATCGATAGCGATGGACAGAGAGAGAAAAAGATAGCGAGAGAGAGAGAGAAAGAGAGAGAGAGAGTTAAAGGATCTGTGCTGTCGGCATACCTTAATGATGATTTTGATCATGACCATGAAGATAGATATAAAACTTTATCCATTAATATTATTATCATTTTTGACCACAAATTTCTTTCGTCTTCCTAATTCTCGTTGTTTTTTCATAAGTTTTGTGTCAGATAATGGAATCGATGACACTAGTTCAAATGCTGGACGAAACTGTTGTCGTTTCACTTCGAGCTGTGTATGAGATCCATATAGTCTCTTGCACAATTCACAGTGGATCACCTTTCCCACCCAGTCATGTCCTGTCTTGTATTCCTTTTGTATCGATTTGCTGCATTTGCTTATTATGTAATTAACTATTTCATCTCTGTCAACAACCTACAACTTGCTATTTTGTATATCATCAGTTTTTGCTTTGACATAATCAGTTTTTATCAGTTTTTATTTTTTTATTTTTTTTATTTAAGTTTTTTTTTTAATTTTTTTCTTTCTTTAAGTAAAAATTAATTTAAAAAAAAAGGTGGGGGAAAGGAAGGAATACATACCGGAATGAACAAATAACCGAATAACGACCCCATTGTAGCAAAAAAGCAGAGTAAAGTGGCCTCCCGATTTTTAAAGGAAAGATTTAGAAGTCATCAGTAGAGCTTAGCTCTGATTGGCTGTTGCAAAATTATATATAGAGCCTTTTCTATGGTCATTTTTTTTTTGTTTTCTCCTTGTGTGGATGCGCAGGTTGGCTGCCGGGATGGGAGTTGGAGTTAGATCGATGCCAACTGGGTCATTTGGGTGAGGGGTTCTGATGTTGAAAGACCCGAACCCCCCCCATGATCCCAAAGGAAACATCACTGACGACCCATCCTGAAGCATCAACTCAGATGTATGGTATAAATATCACATTAATTTCATGCTGCTATTAAAAGATTTTCAGTTTCTTTCTTCAGGTTTCCTCTGCGTAACAATATCCAGATCTTCTCGTGTGTGATTTTTTAGTTTGACGCTTGAAGTATCCGTACAGTTGTTTTTCTTTCAAGCAAGTCTCCTAAAGTTTCCAAGACTTTTTTTTTATCATTTCACTTTCTTTTATTTTTACTTTTCATTGTTCTGCTATTTTTCTCTTTTGCGAGTTTTTCCCACCGGCGTTAACTGAGGATTTTCCACAGGAATCTGAATGACAGCAAGTCTCCTCAAGGCTCCAGGGGGTGTTCTTGTGGTGTAATGGTTAAAGCAATGGACTACGGAATCGTAGTAAGCGAGTTCGTACTCCAGTCGCACTATTATGTTCACTTTTGGACAAATACCCTTGGGAAAGGTATGAACCCCTTTATCCTCCCAGCTATGGGTTAAATAGTACCACTACTGTTCTTCTAGAAGGATGGCTTTGGCATTAGATAACCTACTAAGATTGATATGCCATTAAACAAAGAAACCAAACCAAGCCTCCATGATTATTCCCAGTATATCTGGCCTATCTCAACAATGTTGTAGTTTGGAATGTCTCCACTTGTCCTCGTATTTCCAAGTTCTCCAATACCCGTACCAAACATTTGGCGACTGTACCGAGTGCGCCACTAATAATTGGTATCACCGTCACTTTCATGTTTCATAGGTTTTTCATTTCTGTAGCAAGGTCAAGGTACTTCTCTCGCTTTCCGCCATTATTATTACTGTTATTATTATCATTACTATTCCCCTCGTGAGTTTTTACAAGAGGTTTTTCACTGGAGTCTGAGCGACGGCAAGCCTCCTCAGGTCTTGAACTCTCTTCTAAGTATTCTGACTAATTTCAAAAGTGCTGTGGTCTCGATGGTCTCGATTCTTCCTCTAATCTCCAGTACTCCTAGTGTATTATTATTATTATTATTATTATTTATAGTAGTAGTAAGAAGAAGATTAATTTTTTGGAGAATGTATTCTTTAACGGAATTAGTCAAATAAAAAAAGACAGGTTCATGCCTTTACTCAATGGCCACTCATCCAAATATTGATCAAGTTCTTTGTTGCCTTAGTTCGGTGATCAGGTGAGAAGCCGTGTTTTCAATGTAAACTGACCATAAGCTTTATTTAACAAATTCAGCTTAGCTGAGCACTGGGCGAAAATAAGTGGGCACCCAATAAGAATCGAACACACTAACAGTGACCTGCTGACCTAACTTGCTAACAATAATATTACACGGGGTATCCTTATTGCTTTCAATCATGTCAATATTAAGTTAAAAAGATCTCTTTCACTAGACTTGCTTTAGGAAGAAGACGTGTATTTTGTCCGTTAGAGGACATCTTCTTCATGTCTTTCATGTTATTTGCGCAATGAAAATGTCATTCACAACAAAACATAACCGAATGACATTATTTACTAAGTAGGAAGAATGGACTGGTTTTTTACTCCTAAAAAAGAACGAACAAATGAGAAGGCAAAAGAAAGAAAGAAAGAAAGAAAGAAAGAAAGAAAGAAAGAAAGAAAGAAACGTGAGAAGGCAAAAAAAAGAAAGAAATTAAAGTGAGAAGACAGAAAGAAAGAAAGAAAGAAAGAAAGAAAGAAAGAAAGAAAGAAAGAAAGGTGAGAAGGCAAAAGAAAGAAAGAAATTAAAGTGAGAAGAAAGAAAGAAAGAAACAAACAAACAAACAAACAAACAAAGAGAAGTAAGAAGGCAAAAGAAAGAAAGAACAAATGAGAAGAAGAAAGAAAGAAAGAAAGAAAGAAAGAAATTAAAATGAGAAGGCGAAAGAAAGAAAGAAAGAAAGAAAGAAAGAAAGAAAGAAAAACGAGAAGACGAAAGAAATAAGTTAGAAAATTTGAAACCAATATAGTTTCTTCGTTCTGATGACAAAGTTTTGTCAAAAGAATTTGTCTTTCGGAATTTTTTTTGAATGGAACTAAATATTAGTCGTTCTATCGACGAGGCCTTGAATTCGTGGAGGGATAAAAAAAAACAAAAAACAAACCCTAAAGGGCGTCTGTATGACACTAACCGACATCGGGTGTTGAGGATCTATTTCAGAATCTCTTTGGAGGATGGAGTACCTTTTCATTGTCATTACTCCTATGTCTACTCTGTCCATATATGAGTCAAATAGATATGTTTGAAAATTATTTGTATTGGATAGGAATACTTGAAACTATACAACAGTGTGAACACAAAGGATTATTATTAAATAGAATTATTAATATAAGACAAGAATACTTGAAACCATATAACTTTATGCATATTATTCCGGTTTCTTTGTTGAATGGATTATTTAATGCCGAAGCTATCATTGTGGAAGAACAGTAGAGCGGAAGGATAAGGAGGTTCATACCTTTCCCAAGGGTACAAATCCGTAATAGCACGACTAGAGTTCAAAATTGTTTACTTAGAACCTGCAGTCCATCACATTAGCTGCTACGTCCAAGGGAAACGGTCGGTCTTTCACGGAGGTTGATTTCAAAGCGTTGTATGACATTGAACTGTGTTTGCTTGGCCTGTGACTGGATCAGTTGCCTGACGCGAGTGCCAGGTAGACCTAGCACTCGCGTCATGCAACTGATACCGGCGTCCTTAGACCTCAGGCGGCCGTTCCCACCAGGCTCTAATCCGCTACGGAGTCGTTGGGTTTATCGCCTGGTGCCTGAAGCGCCCGTCTTTAGGAGAATACAGACGGGGCTCAAGGCATTTTTGGAAACACCCGGTGCGGGTGGGTTTCGAACTTGCTCCTGGACCCACTTTAAAAAAGCTTTGTGCCAAACTCGTTCGGTGGGACGAACGACAAATACCCAAAAGGAAGTTTTCCTTAGTAATGTTAAGAATACATTAAACTGTACTCTTAATGTTAAGAGTACATTAAAAAGTATTTAAACGCAAATACTCTAAGCCAGTGAGTAAGAAAGTAAACTGACTGGTGTAGTCAGATGTAGTAAGACCAGCAGTTATTATTATTATTATTATTATTAATATTATATTAGTCCTTAACCGGCCCATTGGGATAATGAGTAGAGTGTTCGCCAATGGTCCGAGAGACCGGGGTTCAATCCCAGGTTGAGTCATACCAAAGACTCAAAAAATGGTACTTGATTCCGCCATGCTTAACACTCAGCATTATAAGGTAAGGATCAAGGGTAAAGTGGACTAATCCAGGGAAAGAAGTAGCACCCTCCTACAAATTGGTGTAGTAGTTATTAAAAAGGGAGCCTTCGGGTCACTCTCGACTAAGGTCGCCGACATATTAGTCCTTGCGAGTTTTTCACAGCCGGGTTAGCTGACGGTTTTTCATTGTATTCTGAGTGACAGCAAGACTCCTCAGGTCTCCAGGACTCTTCTCAGTATTCAGGCCGACCTGAACAATGCTGTAGTTTGGGTGATACCGGCTCGTCTCCTCTATTTCCTACTCCTTCAGCCTTCTTTTAGGGATCGTTCCAAGTTATTATTATTATTACTATTATTACTTTACTCCTGCGAGTTTTTTAATACCTGTTTTTACTGATTGTTATTTACCCGAGTTTGAGTGACAGCAAGTCTCTTCAGATCTCCAGAACTCTTCTAATTATTTCAACTGATTTTAGCAGTGCTGTGGTCTGGATAGTCTTACTTCTAATCACCAGTTGTTTGAGTCTCCCTTCCAGATTCTTGGCGACCGTTCCAAGTGCAACAACTTCAATTTTTACCATTGTGACCTGCATGTATCACAGCTTTTTCAGTACTCTGGTAAGATCCAGATATTTATCCTGTTTTTGTTTTCTTTATTATTAATTTACTCTTGAGAGAGTTTTTTTCACACCCGCGTTTGAGTGACGGGAAGTTATCTTGAGTCTCCAGGACTCTTCTCAATATTCAGGCCAATCTTAATAATGCTGTCGTTTGGATGGTCTCCGCTCGTCCTCTAATTTCCAAGTCCTCCAGGTCCTTAATCAACCCTTTAGTGACTGTACCGGGTGCACTAATTACAATTGGTATCACCGTCACTTTCATGTTCCATAGTTTTTTCAGTTCAGGTATTGGTATTAATCTCTCTTTTTGATTTCTTTCGGTTTTACTTTGTAATCAGCCGGAACAGCAAAGTCCACTATTCTACTGATTTTCTTTTCTTTATTGACTTTCACTAGGTCTGTTCGTCTGGCCGAGATTAGGTGATCCGTTTGTATCTCAGAGAATTTTGTGCGTTTCATTTTCCAGGCCAGATTCTAGATTGTGCATATACCATTTGTTCGTGTGGTCAAATTTAAACTTTTTGCACAATTCCCAGTGGATCACCTTGCCCACACAGTCGTGTTTAGTCTTTTACTCCTTCTATGCTAATTTACTTTATTTGCTTATTATGTACTTGATCGTTTCGTTTCTATCGCTGCTTAACCTTCATTTACTATTTTGTTGCGTCTTGTTTATTTTTGCTTTGACATAGTTTTTCTTTCCATTTTTTTTTTGGTTTCGTGCTATTTTTGTTCCGTTGATTATTATTATTATTATTATTATTATTATTATTATTATTATTATTTTACGCCTTGTGAGCTTTTCACACCAGACTTAACAACTGGTCTTTCATTGGGGTCTGAGTGTCAGCAGATCTCTTCAGTATTTTAGGCGAAAAATAAGATATATATATATATATATATATATGTGTGTGTGTGTGTGTGTGTGTGAAGAACTTTAAAAGTTATATCATTATCTTTATGTAACGTAATGGCCGAGGGATTTCGGTTAATGCCTTTAAGTTTAGTTAGGCTGAGAACCTTTCGGCTCAGCACATGGGTTAGTTAGGTGCAAAAATTGATGCAGGTGTTAACGCAGGCGCGCGCGGGCGGACGAAGGTGTCACTCAGAGATGTCACAATAGTCCGAGACGAAACGGGTGACAGAGTGCGAGTGACGTGACGCACCGGAAGCGCACAGAGGTTTGTAGGAAATTTGAAGAAAGTTAAGGGAGTTGAGTACGAGACGCCAAACGAAGAGGTTCAACTTTTGGGGCTCGCTGAGACGAGACGAATTTGCGCGCCATGGGTGCCACACGAGATAGGGGCCAAATGGATAATACGGCATAGCGAGATTGTGTCTCTCCTCCTTATGTCGAAAACTTAACTCAAAGTTAATAAAAAGGTTTCGTACCTGAACAAGAAGTCGTTACGTGTTTTCGTATTTCGAGATTCCTATGTTCTTTATATGTTCTATCGTTATGAACATTATATGTCTATTTCGCACATGACGTTAATTGTGGCTAGAGTACATTCATTAACAAAAAGAACAAAAATGAGGAAGAAAGATTGATTTCGGTTTTAAATCGTCAATTTTTAGCAGTGCTTTCACCAATAGGTCGGAAAATAGTCTTGTATTGCCATCCAAACTGCAGCATTGTTGAGATCGGCCAGAATACTCAGAAGAGTCCTGGAGACTTGCTGTCAATCAGACTCCAGTGAAAAAAATCATCAGCTAACGCTGATGTGAAAAACTATCAAAATAGTAAAATAATATAATAATTATAATAGTCCTGTTTTTACATATACATTAAATATATGATTTGTAAACACATTTCGTAGATGCCCACAGTTAAATGATCAAACAGTTCGATTTCTAAAAATGCAATTTAGCATTAGTCAACAAAGTTAAATAGTTCCAAGTATTGCTATGTATCACTAACAATTCACTCAGACATTTGTCTTTTGTTTATACACAGTTAAAGGATTAAAGAATTATTTCTGACAATTCAATTTGATCCATAGATAGGATCAGCTCAGGTGCTGCCACTCCGAGCCTGAGTGGATCTGGGAGCAATAGTGTAGCAGAAGGAATTTGGCATTTTTGTTTGGCACGTAATTCAATTCGTCCGTTAGGGTCGACGCATAATTTCACTCAATCAGGATGACTTATCCTATTCAGTCCGATCATCTTTCTGGGCAGCACAAATTGGGGAAGCCGTCAAACACCCTCTTTGGCTGAACAACTTCGTTCAGTGCAGACGTCTCACTGTCTGCTCTTCAGTAGCAGCAGCAGCATGGACACAATGAGGGAAGCTATCTAATTTATGGATCCCCTGCGTCTATTTCTCTTAGACCAAGGGATCCCAGTTGAATATGAATTAGATAAATTCAATACGCCACACGCAGGAACAACTTTACGTTACCCCCAAAATTGTCTATGTCGACTGCGATGCAGAATTTCACTCCGACACTTAGCGACTTCACCTCTGGGCAACATTTTCTGGAGACATTCACGCTTCTCCCCGAAACAACCAGAACCACAAACTCACGGTGACTTCAACGTTTCTCTCCTCAAACAGCAAACACGACTTTTGCTACACTATGGCGAATCTATCTCCCACGCACGTCCAATGACACTGCTTCCTCAACTATATCATAACTTCATTTCGTTTCCTTGCTACTTTCCTTCCTACGAGACTTGCAGCATAAACGTAAACTCTTTATTCCATGCTGCCGTTAAAAATCTTCATGTAAAACTTAACGGTATCTTCGTCTTCATACTTCTTCATCCTCCTTTATTAACAACAACACTTAGCGAGGGAATAACACACCCACGCAAGAATACATTACCTTCGTAAAATAATAATCACAACAAATCCACTCGCTAAAATAGTCATGAATGAGTACTCAGCAGTCCCTGAAGCTTAGGTATTACTAGATATTTTTGTGTCATATCTAGGACACTCGTTGTTTGGGGGGTCTTACCTCTCTGCAGAGATGCAGTCGGTTTATTCTACAGCCCCAGCCGACTGAACAAAGGGATCGAGGATTTTGAGTTTTATCCAGCCTTTCTTGTCGGTAAACAAATGGTCGCAACAGTAGTTGTAGGCAGCTAAAAGACTGTTGAGAGTTTTTATTAACGTATTCAAAGTACGGGTGCTTTCGACTATCTTTGGTCATTTTTAGCATGTAAACATTTCTGTATTGTTGAGTCCTGGATTTATTAATCTTGATAGATATTTTTCGAACTGCTTACAACTGGGGTGGTGATATCTCGTTCGTTAACAAGAAAGGCCGAATAACAAAGTAATACAAAATCCTTGTCTGTTGTTATCAATAAAATATCCCAGCAAAATAAAAAAAAAAGGGGTAATTCAATAAATAACGTGAATTTTGCCTAAGGAGTTGACAGTCGGAAGAAATATATATTGTTGTACCTTTTTTACGGAAATCAGTCGTGGTGGGTCTTTTCATGTCCAAGAATTCTGTCAGCATCACCTTCATTAATATCTGCTGCGGCTGGAACTTTTTTCTTTACTAGAGTCTCAGTATTTCCACTCCAATGACTCTTTCGACACAGATTCGTGGAGGCCAATGTTTTGCCAATTTGTCTATATTCTTTTATTAAAACATGCTTCTTCATACATATCACACATTCTTCTTTAAATTTCACATGATTTGCACTTCTCAGCCACCAAATATTTGATGACAGACCTCTGTTCAAACTGCAGTTCTCTGTTTTTTCCACCATTATGAATAGCCTCAAAACAAATATTTTTGTTGTACTAAAATAATTTTTGTTATTATCGTATTCCAAATAATGTTTACATTTACGGAAAAAAATTCTTGAAAAAAATTTTTTTGTTTAATTTGCCTTATTTATTGAATGACTCGCGTATATATATATATATATATATATATATGTGTGTGTGTGTGTGTGTGTGTGTGTAACCTGAATTCCTCACCTTCGTTACAAGTGATGATCTACATTCAAATAAAACTGGAGTTACTTCACCTAGAAGCGACGACTTCCATCTTTCTCTCTCTCTCTCTCTCTCTCTCTCTCCCTCTCCCTCTAGCACCCCCACATGGTCACACCCACACCACACATACACACACACACACAGCATGATGACTACCACAACTGCAGGTCTTCTCAATTATACCTAATGCAACGGCTACTCTCATTCGCATTGTGACATTCATCGTTTATCACCTCCTCTACCCTAACCTCCCACGGATAATGTATCTGATTTTCTCTCACAGCTGCTGTTTCCATAGATACGGCATCTAATAACATAGCCTTCGGTTCCTTTATCCAAGTGATTCAACGAAAAATATAAATTTTGATCTTACAACTGCAATGTGGACGATAATGACGAAGGACAACAGCGGCTGTAAAATCCACTGAATCAGCAGATGGGCTCCAACAGCTCTAGGTCTTGGCTTATCTGGTAATGCTTTCTTTAAGCGTATGCATAGCCGTGCGTTTATTTTTTTCGTTTTTTTTTTGGGGGGGGGTCAAAATATATTTCTACAACGATATCCTCCTATTTGAAATAAGCCTGATTAGAAACAAGTGAAAATTTTTTAAAAAAGCAAAAATGAATAAGTTATATGTATTGGATACTTCTCTAGCCATCTTCCCTTTCTTCTAGCTCTTACTCCCTTCGCCACTTCATCTTCTCCGAATAATCCCCCTTCTCGCTGCCCCATCTTCGGTGGGTAAAATAAACACAAAGACATCTTTTTTGTGCGCACACACACACACACACACACACACACACAAATACTCCTTTATTCAACTTTATTCAGTGTCTTTTATATTATAGGCCGCGTAAACCAGTAGTTCGCCCCTCGAACATTGATTGAAATTACAACCTTCCAATTTATTCTGGTCGATGAGTCTCAGCCAATTCAGGCTATCTATTTTGAAACTTAAAACCTAACTTCTAACTTTTGGAATTCGTAGTTACAGGACTTTAAAATTCTCCATTGAGGACCTAGCTCTCAACTGACCTCAGACTCAAACTCAGTTGACCTCAGCTAAACATAACAATCTTTCTCAGGTGAGCGGTTTAATTCTATTTGAATAATCTACACTTCGTGCCACATAAAAGATCCGACCAATCTATAACTTAACTCATTAGGAGATGCCCGTGGTGTAATAGTTATCGTCGTAGGAAATGGACACGGCGACACGAGTTCAAGTCCTGGACGAGACTAATTGCATTTCACATAGCACTAATATGGGTTAATAGTAGGACAGACTAGGTTCTTCAGCCTTGGTGAGGCAACTAGTCGAGGAGAAGGAAAACTCTGAATTCAAACCAGTTAAACTCTGTTTAAAAATTGACCTTGTGTCATATCCTGCCCGAGCGGAGGGGTTGGTAAATATCAATAACTAGAAGAAAAAAAACGGAAAGAAAAAAACTTTATGGATATTTCAAGCGACAAACGAGCGAAATCTCACACAAGAAGACTTGGACATGGCGGAAAAAGGAAACCTTAAGAGAGAAACTGAATGTCTTCTAATAGCAATAAAATCAACGCCATAAGGACTAACTATGTCAAAGCAAAAATAGATAAGACGCAACAAAACAGAAAATGTAGTTCATATGATGATAGAGACGAAATGATCAATCATATAATAAGCGAATGCAGCAAATTAGCACACAAAGAGTATAAGACTAAACACGACTGGGTGGGAAAATTAATCCCCTGGGAATTGAGCCAGAAATTGAAAAAAATGACCGATTATTAAGGGTCAATAAATAAATAACTCAACACGGAGATATGAGGTGCCACACAAATGTATCCAAGTCTCTGAGGAGGGTCTGCTTGGTTCAACGTACACGAAGACAGGCAAGGTGCTTATTACAGCTGCTGCGGTATTTGTTGCACGCCCCACCGAAAGTGCAAGTGTGGCACAAAGCCTTTTTTGGTGGGTCCGGACGCAATGCCGGAGCCCATATGCGTCCGGCATGGCCAAAAATACCTTCAGCCCCGTCGGCATTCCCCTTATTAGGGGCACCTCAGGCGCCAGGCAATAAACCCAACCCCCCGAAGGGAGTAAAAACCTGGGGGGAAGGCCCCCTGAGGTCGAAGGAAATCTCCAGCTGCCGATACACAGTCGGCCAGATCCGTGCCGAAGTACGACCCAACAACTAGAGAAGCACAGTGTTAATACAGCTGCTGCAGTATTTGTTGCGCGCCCCAACTAGCGGGCAAGTGTGGCACAAGGCCTTTTTTTTGGTGGGTCCGGGCACAGTTTTTTTTTGGGGGGGGGTTCTTCTTTCACTACGTTTCGTCTTGATGAGTCTTGTAACCGTATCCTTCGGGGCCCGTGGCACAGCGGATAGAGGCGTTGAGTCTCTACCGTTCCAGGTGAGCATTGTCAGAAGATAGCGGTTTTAAATCCTACCCACGCCGGCCAGAGGTTTACTTGGTCAAAAACGTGGTGCGATAGACAACTATGGAAGTCAGTAATTACAGGGGATACGGTTACAAGACTCATCATTCCTATCCAAGGTCGCCATAAAATCACCTGAAGAAGGCCAAAGGTGAAATTTGGCCGAAACGTAGTGAAAGAAGAAACAACGCAAAAAAACAAACTACCAAGATGAGGACAAAAAGTCCGCAATAAATAAAAGTTAATTCTTAATAACATTATGTTATATGAAAACGAAATGACACATTTAAAATAATAGAACGATACAAATCTATTTCTCAAACCATAAAACATAATTTACTTTTTCAAGAGATTCAATCGCATGATGTAACCAATTTAGAACATTGCCTGTATAATTTCGTTTTCATGTAACAACATCTATTGGCCTGGATGATGACTTCCAACTGAATCAAAAATTTATCTGTTATAATTATTTCTCACAGTTAAAATAATTCTGGTGCCCGTGGTGTAATGGTTATCGTCGTAGGAAATGGACAAAATCCTGGACGAGACTGATTGCATTTCACATAGCACTAATACCCTTGAGAAAGGTATGAATCCAATTATTCTCCCTCCAGCTATGGGTAAATAGTAGGACAGACTAGGTTCTTCAGCCTTGGTGCGGCAACTAGTCTAGGAGAAGGAAAACTCTGAATTCAAACCTGTTAAACTCTGCTTAAAAAAATTGACCTTGTGTCATATCCTGCCCAAGCAGAGGGGTTGGTAAATATCAAGTCGAGGGCACCAGAAGGCTCCCTTTTTAATAGCTACTACACCGAGGTGTAGGGGAGGGTGATACTCATTTCCCTAGATTGCTCCACTTTACCCTTGATCCGTACCTTATAATGCTGAATGTTAAGCAAGGATGTATCAAGTACCATTTTTTGAGTCTTTGATATGACTCGACCTGGGATTGAACCGCGGTCTCCCGGACCATTGGCGAACACTCTAACCATCATGCCAATGTCCGGTATATGGCATATAACACGACCTAACCAAATCCTATATATATATATAATATATATGTATAAACAGGATTTGGCATTGAATAACCAACAATGGTTGATATGCCATAAAACCAAACTAAACCAAACCACCAAGTCTCCTGGACTCTTCTCGCTATTCTTGCAAATCTTAACACTGATGTGATCGAAATGATTTCAACCCTTCCTCTGATTTCCGATTCGCCCAGTCTCTTTTCTAAGCCTTTGAGAACTGTTTCAAGCACTCAAATTATAATTGGTATCACCGTCACCTTTATGTTACACCGTTTTCTTCAGTTCCCTGGCAAGATATCAGTATTGGTTCATCTTTTTGTGTTAATCTATTTTCACTCCGTTGTCGGCCGGAACAGCAAAATCCATTACGTCTTTTAATTAACCTTCTTGTTAAACAGCACTCGGTCTTTTAATTAACCTTCTTGTTAAACAACACTCGGTCTTTTAATTAACCTTCTTGGTAAACAACACTCAGTCTTTTAATTAACCTTCTTGTTAAACAACACTCGGTCTTTTAATTAACCTTCTTGTTGAACAACAATCGGTCTTTTAATTAACCTTCTTGTTAAACAACACTCGGTCTTTTAATTAACCTTCTTGTTAAACAACAATCGGTCTTTTAATTAACCTTCTTGTTAAACAACACTCGGTCTTTTAATTAATCTTCTTGTTAAACAACACTCGGTCTTTTTATTAACCTTCTTGTTAAACAGCACTCGGTCTTTTAATTAACCTTCTTGTTAAACAGCACTCGGTCTTTTAATAAACATTAGGTCGGGTCTTCTGACTGAGATTGCGTGATCCGTTTCTATTACAAACTCTTAGATAGTTTTATGCGTTTCATTTTAAAGGATATATTATTGTTTGTGCATATAACATTTGTCAGTATGGTGAAATTTCAGTTTCTTGCACAGTTCTAATGGATCATCTTCCCGAACAACTTGTGCCTGTTCTTGAATTTCTTTTGTGCTAGTTTGCCGCATTCGGTTATTATGTGATTAACTGTTTCATCTCTCTCAGCAAACCTACACTTGCGATTCTCTTATGAATTATCTATTTTTACTTTTGCATAATTGTTCTCATGGCGTTATTTTGTGTTGCTATTAATCGACATTCAGTTTCTCTTTTTCAGTTTCCTCTTCGCAATCATGTCCAGATCATTTCATGTTCCAAGTTCATATTTGACTCCTGGTGAGCTTTTCGCACCAGTTTTAAAAGGTTTTGGAATGTTTTTGTTTTTTTTTTGTTTTGTTTTTGTTTTTGTTTTTTTGAGCCACCAAGAATTTATTAGGTCAATAGAACTGTTCTAAGTATTCCAGCTGGTTTTAGCAGTGCTGAGGTCTGAATAGTCTTGATTCTTCCGCTGGTCTCCAGTTTACTCAGCATCTTTTCCAGGTTTTGGGGGACCGTTCCAAGGGCTCCTGCTATGAATGGTATCACCGTCACCTTCATGTTTCATTTAATGCATTTGTATGTTCATATCAGGTATTTGGTATTTATTTTTAGAGATTAAGTGACAGATAGTCTTCGAAAACCCCTTGTTCTTCAGTACCCTAACAGAACCCAGGAATACCATTTTCAAAGCATAGCTTAGATTTAGCACAAGGCTACAAATATTGTGCACCTAGTGAGAATAAAAACCACAACTCTGTTGTAATTGGTATTACAAGATGAGATTGCTTATAATCAACACCTCAGAAACACCAAGATTTTAATTGTTTTCAGTTTTCCACGAGAGTTCAGTCGGCGAGGATTAGGATATGCCTACTGTATCTCCAACAGAATGGTAATACTGTTATATAGTCATCTACAGCATCATAACGACACAATAAATAAATAGACGCAAGAACAAAGACGCAGGAAGACTTCTTTAACAATATTTTACCTCTCTCTTTATTGCAAGGGTTTGAAAGGGTTGTGTGGGGTTTTACTGTGAGGGGGAGTCGGAGATCGAACATAACTGCAATATTTTGACCCCCACTGTTATGACCGTCACGTTGTGTCTTTCTTGTTCTATAGGGCTGCTCAACCGGAGGCCTAGGGGCTCACTCTGGATGCTGGTTTTCTTTATTGCATCTTTCAGCATCTTCTCTGGACCCCAAACTCCATCGGGGTTTCCGAGGGCCCCCTCGGTCGGGTGTGGCTTTCCCTACCACCTTCTCGTCTCTAGCTGTCTGGAACCCTCCTGGCAACTGCTCTGGCTCGTCGAACTCAACTGAATTATATAATCGTTCGACGCCCACTCGATCTTTGAAATCGAATGTTTAATCGTCATCAAGCGGAAATAACTGTCCATGCAGTTTCAGAGGTCACTCTCTTCCGGTGCATCACTCTGTAGTGTACCATGGGAATTTTTCTTGCTCGTCCCATTTCATTAGCCAATTTCCGCCCACGCGATTTCCTCTCATAACTGCCATTAGAATGTGTCACCCCCCTTCCGGTGCATCACTTGAATTGCATTTTTGGCCGGGTCAAAAAGTCAAAACACAATTACCCTTCCCACAAAAGGAGTAACCTTGGTATGGGCACTAAGCTAAATGGGGTGATGAAGTCATCTCTTCGTTGCCATTACTCCCAAGCCCACTCTGAATCCAATCCATAAAGGAGATTGAATAGATCAATTGTCTCCCAGACCATTTGCAAACATTCAAACCATGATGCCAATGGACCAGTCTAGTTTGCTGTCACTATCTCCATAAATTGGTTTAATTGCGGAGGTGTGACTCATGAAGCCATGTTTTGGGCATGAATAACCTGATAGAGCCCATCCATCTCCAGGTCTACAATTGGTTTACATTCAGGAGTTTTCCTTCTCTTAGACCGGTTGCCTTACCAGGGTTAAAGAACCCAGTTTGTCCAGCTATTTACG
>CAUZXS010004859.1:0-12500 GCA_963585895.1 Sepioteuthis lessoniana
GCGTAAGAACATACAGACACACATTACCAGTGTATATATATATGTCTAGCCACACTGATGAGTTCTGATAGAACGAAAAAGATCTGTCTTTGGATGACTATATATATATATATGTATATATATATATATGAAATATATTTTAGATTTTATTCCTCTTCAATAATGGTATATTGATTATTCCTAATATCTAAAAATCACGACTTGATTTTTGGGGAAATGATGCTTCAAGGCTGAGGGATACTTTTATACGACTCTTTGCAAAAAGTATGAAATTAGCACACTTGTTGATTTTTTTTAGCGAAATAAAATAATAACAAATACGACGCACAACCTTTTTCTTTAAGAGCTGAAAATTCCTACCTCAATAAATATTATTCAAATTATCGAGATTAAATTATTTAAATTAATAGTATATTTTCTCCAAGCCATGAAGAAGAAAACATAATGGAATAACCAAATATTAACGAAAGCATTTCTGAATAGTATTGTGGTTTGCATTTCTATAAGTAATATCAGTTGAAGCCCATATATGTACATCTGTCTACAGTTAAAAGTTCTCATAAATCTCAACAAGAAGTTGAACATACCTACTTAGAAGAAACATGACTCCAACAAAAGGATACTCAATGGAAACAATGGAAATGATCAGAAACCTATTGAAGAAGAAAATCCACATTAGAGTTGGTCGAAAGACGTTGGTTGCTTCCAGTCAAAAGTATCTGAAATTTGGTACAAATATAATAGAAATGAAGAAGTTAAAAAAAAAAAAAGAAAAAAGTATTGGTAAACCAAGAAAAACATGAACGCGTCAGGATAGCAAAATCATAATATGACTTTAAAAAGAAAACACACAAAGAAACAAATTAATCTTGATAAAAACAAATAGGCCGAAATAAATGGGCCGAAGGAGGAGTTTGTAGGATAACTTTAAGAAAAAGGATCTATACAGAGAGAAGTTTATCGAAAACTTGCCCAAACACACATGGAAGAAAATGAGTTTAAACTGGGCTAACGAGATGCAATCATTATATATGAACAAATAAATGAACGGAATATTTATTGATGAATTAATTTTCAGAATTGATCAAGGTGGTGATGACTGAAATTTAACGGCACCACATGAAAAGCGGTGCCGTTGAAATGAAATATATTGTGATTTTTGTCTGCAGGAAATTTCAATCGATATGCATGAAGGTAACCTAGAACAGCACAAGTGAGAAATTCTCAATGGTCATATTTTTTTGCCAGTGAATTAATATAATAAATATGACATTATCCCCATCATCATCATTATCAATCTTAAAGAGAATCATAGGACATATGCTTTCTCAAACGTCTTTTTTTAATTATTACATACATAGAGAATTATGGGTCTTGTTCTCCCAGGCTAGCTTGTAAAGTCTTAGAAAATAAGGATGATTTTGTTTTTTATCTCAGCTTCACTGGGAGAGACGGAGTATAATCTTTCTTGAAAGAACATTTTATAATATTTGTTACAAAACAAATGATTAATCTTAGGGATTCCAAAATTGAACCCCTTTTCTCATTTCTGCCATTGGACCTCGATTACCGATATTTTATCGACAAAAAATGACGGATTTTTAGATACATCCATTAAAACTATTTCTTAGAAATTCGAATCTTTTGAAAATATTATTTTCAGGTTCCTAATATGAATGATTTATCAGTATGGGGAAATTTCTCTTTTTTACACTTTCCGCGCATGTTTAAGTTTTCACTTTGCCCTATTTTACAACATTCAATTATATAATTTACTATTTTTCTCCATCTCCACGTAGTCTAGGTTTTCAAGTCTCCTGCGTATTCTTCTTCTTCTTCTTCTTCTTCTTCTTCTTCTTCTTCTTGATTATTCTTATTATTATTATAAAAAAGAAATGTATGGTAGATTACTATATTTCAAACACAATATATTTATGTATAATACGTAGAACGATGTATTTTTGTACAACAAATGAATTACTGATGTTCCTTTTTATATATCACAGTTTAGGCTCTTGTTTTCTTGTCATTAAATAAACGCGATGCCCATTATTTCTGCACCGATAAAAATGTCCTCTTTAATATCTTAGTGTCTTATAGCGCATTATAAATGACAAACAGTTATTTTTTCTAAAGAAAACAAGATGATGCATAATATTTCCATCAAAATAATATCGTTTCTAGATGTCAATAAAATAAATAAGGGACACTTTTTTTATTCACCTACCACATAGTTTCTTTTGAGCGCTAATGAGAACCCACATAATTTTTGGACATTAAAATGTCAAAAATGTTTGAAAGGATTCTTTTTAGGGAAAGAAAGTACACATTTAAATTTAGTTGCGTTTCGTGTAAGATGTTTGATTAACAAAAAAGTGATGTATGGACAATAAATTTCATGTAGGCGCAAAGGGAAATGCAAATAAATTCACTTTGATAACGAAAAATTTAAATAGATCCCAAATTATATATATATATATATATACATACATATATATATATATATATATATATATATATATATATATATATATATTAATTTCAAGGTTTCAAACTAATAATAGGTAGAGGAACCCATGAAAGTGAAGAAAATTTAGGCATGTGGCCAATTAACTGGTAAAGCTTTTTCAGATCCAAAAGTTGTGCTACAATTATTTTTTCTTTCTTTCTTTCTTTCTGTCTTTCTTTCTTTCTTTCTCACCCTGTCTCTCTCTCTCTCTCTATATATATATATATATATATATGGAAGCTGGAGTTGGGATGAAGAGAAGTTTAAACACAAAACACAGATTTTTTTTTTTGAAAAAATACATTTTGCCGTTAAAAGCAAAGATTTTCCCCATTAGCCGAGGTATGCTAACACAGATGCTTGCTGAAATCATGCTAACATTCCCATTTTTCAAATTCATAGTTTATTCCCTTGTACTTTTAGTTGAAAAATATTTTGCTTTTCAACAGTAGGTACTTTACAAGGCCTCACATTGGAAACTGTATTAGTTGGTGAATATAAAGTTCAATTTAAGAAAACAGAATTTGCTCAGAATATCGACTTCCTGAAATAAGGAAATATTCCATTAGTCCATAAATTCCGTGTAAATAAAAGCAACTGTTGATTCTCTATACAATTTATTAAGCTTTATCTCAAATACATCAATCAGATTGTTAAAGTTACCAAGTGTTCCTAAGGTTATCTATCTAAATACTAAACGAATTCATAAATGATTATATTTGAGGATCTTGTCGGCAAGGGGTTTTTAAACATGAATTTATCCTATGTTATCAAGTTTTTATATGACCCAACTCGAACATATTTCTAATAAGTTTTATCATTAGTCTGAAAAAAGTAATGACTGAAAAACTGAAAACTGAATTTTATAGAATTAGCACCCGTTTCATGAACGCTATTCAAAATGTAGATATCATACGTGTATGTGTGTGTACACACGCATATGTATAAAGAGAGAGAAAGAGAGAGAGAGAGAGAGAGAGAGAGAGAGAGAGAGAGAGAGAGAGAGAGACAGACAGAACCAGAGAAATTTTAATCCCATGATATTCAAATATGAGAAAAAAAAGATATTCCAGGGTTCTATATTCATAGTCAGAAAATTAAACTATAAACAAATTCAACGTCTAAATGTCTTGTTTATATATATATATATATATATATATATATATATATATATATATATATATATACGATGGTCATTTAATTAGTACTTGAATTTAACCCAGGTGCTATCAAATGGAAGCACTGTTTCTGGTTGCACACTTTTTTAGGGAAATGGATGTCAGACATGTTATAAAGCGGGGGCACCCTGTTTTATTTGCCACCATTTTGAATGGCTTCCAAGACCATACGTTTGCAAAATTAGAATAATTAATACAATTAGGTAATTCTAAACAATGTTGAATTTACATTTAAAGAAAAATGTTGAAACGGATTTGACATTTTCACCAAAATTAATCTATTAAATAACACTCTTATGTCATTTTCGGATGTATTGTCTAGTCTATATTACATGATCATTTATATGGGCAAATCAAATTAATTTTCTGAGATATTAATTTACTCTGTTGTGTTTATTGGTGATGATGTCTCACTTTTTTACATCTTGTGAGTTTTCCACAACAGCATCAGATGATTTTTTTTCACTGGAGTCTGAATGACAGCTAATCTCCCCGAGTCTTAATAACGCAGCTGAGTATTCTTACCGATCTTAGCCTTACTATGGCCTTGATGGACTCGTTTCTTCCTCTGGTTTCCAATTTTTTCAGTCTTTTTTCAGCCTTTAAGGACCCTTCCAAGAGCACCAACCAAAAATTGTTTCACTGTAAAACTCATTTTTCACATTTATTTTTAGTTTTGTGGTCTTTGTATTTTTCGATCTTTTAAGTTTCTTATTTTGTGGTCAACCGGATATGTGAAATTCTTGTTAATTAATATACGGCTGGAATTCTGACCGGAATTCGGTGATCTGTTTGTCTCTCAAAATCCCAGAGAATATTATCTTTCATTTTCTTTGACGGATTCTGGTCTCTGCATATACCATTATGTATTATGGTCAAATCATAATCTCTTACACAGTTCTCAGTAGGTCACCTTCCTACCCTGTCGTATACTCTTTTTGTGCTAGTTTGCAACATTCGCTTATGTGATTAACCGTTTCATCTTCGTCTCCATATGAATCAGTGTATATATTCTGGTGCGTGTTATCAATTATATCTTCAGTATAATTGGGCTTCAGGGAATTTTTTTTGCTGCTATTAAAAGGGGTTGTTTCTCTTTGTTTTTCTCTTCTTGGATGTGATTTGGTTTACTTGTTACTTTGGTTATCCATACCGATGATTTTCTTACTTTTCTCTGCTTTATTTTGTTGCCATTTGAGTTACTGTTGTTTGTGTTGTTTTTGATAGCCGTAATTAGTCTTTCTTTGGTCTTTTTTATAGATCATCATCAAGTCATCATATTGATGCATCCACGCTTAATTTAGTGCAGGCGAGTTTCCTCGTCCTTCTTTTCTTGACACATATAGTCTGTCTATGTCAGCCCTCGAGTGTAAGGTCTTATGCATAGTCATTTATTTTCTTGTTCATTGGTCCATTTGTTGGTCTTCTTTCGGCTACTTCAAAAATAGTCCCGAGTATCTTACAAGGGAAACAGCCAAGTTGTTTATCCCTTAAATGAGATTCTTCCTATATATTTTGGTTTCGAGTTGATATTTCGTTCTCTTGTGATACATTTTTTAATACATTTTCTTTCATCTCCATTTGTTTGATAGTTTCCGCATCCAATTAGTTTAAAGTTTCCTTTTTTCCGAGCGTTCCGATTTTTTCTCAAATTTGGTTGTTCTATTCCTTCCGTTAATTGTTGTTTTTTTTTTTTCGCTTCTCATATGTAGCATAACCTATTTTTCTATGCCAAATTTTATCCCTATATCCTGATTGTATATTCTTTTTGTTTGCATTAAAAGCTCCAATTGTTTTTCTTTTTGTTTTTGCGAACGGCAAATGTACATTAGGTGGTTGCGAACGACTTATGTACATTAGGGGGTTGATGTTTTCTTGTGAGTCAGAAAATATATACCACACCCTGCACTTTCTAAGAATGTGATGGAGTGGCATCATCGCTATCACAATTAATAATGGTGAAAGAGTATCTTCTTGAAATATACCTCTCTGAATTTTCGTCTGTGCAAATGTTTTTCCTTCAGCGGTCTTATCCACTTTCCAGTTTTTCATTGCTTCGGTGTTTAACTTTATGATTTGTCCAGATATCTTAATCATTCTGCTTTGCCGGACGTTGTCGAAGGCCGTTCTATCGTCAATTCACCCCATAGCTACTTCTTTTCATCTCGTTTGCCTCTCTTGAGGAGGTGTTTATCAATGTATTGTAGATTACCAGTGCCTCTTGTTCCCTCCTGGCATGCTTCTGTTCCTCGGATAACAATCCGCAGCATAATTGTGAGTAATAAATATCTTCCTCAATCTATATTGTGAGTATTTTCATCATCAGTTTCTTTCAGTTTGCTTTCGAGGATATTTACTTCTTCTAAGCATCTACTCAGTTCAAGAGCTAGTCTGTGGTGGATTGCCATGGATTTCTTTTAGCCAGATTCTACGTATGCGTCAAGGCTCGGCGTTTTCCATTTTGGTACTTTCTTCAATGTTGCTCTTAGTGATTCACGGCCTTCTTCAAGTTCTTGCAATTCTTTTCCCATATTATTCATCCATTCGGTCTTTGTTATGTTTTTTTTTCTTTTACAATAATTTTGACCAGAATAATTGGCCATATTCGCATCGGTTTGTTTGTATGTACTTACAGTTGAATTTTTCATTATTTTGGAAAGTCCTGTTTGATTGTATTTCTTGATCCTATTTCGTTTTTTTTTCCAATATGTATTTATTTCCTCGAGAAGTATTTTTTAGATTTGTTTGCTGTTTTTTTTCTCTCTTTTCAGAGCAACCTATTTCCGTGTTTTTTCCTCCATTGTTTGTACCATCGCTTGATGTCGTAATTTCTTCATCCGTGCTTCTTGACTTATTTCCCATTCAGGTTTCTTATTTCTGTTCGGCTTTCTTCGGGGCACACAAATTTTGCCGCAGACTAATTCTGTCCTGTTTAAATCAGCTGATTTAATTCAGTCATGTTGTCTGTTGGTATATTCGGTTATCATTTTTTTCATCTTTTCAGTTGCTTCGTTGTCATTTTTCCAGTCTTATTTCGTAACAGATGGTATGGTAGTCTTCTTTAGAGTCATGTTTTTTTTCATTAATTCAACATTCATTTTGTTTTCATCTCTTAATGAGTGTTATATATATATATATATATATATATATATATATATATATATATATATATATATATATATATATATATATATAACAATAATAAACTTATTATCTTACTTGATTCAGCCAATTTTGAAATTCAGTTTCCTTCTCGTTACTATGGGGTTTTTAATTATTCAATTATATATATATATATATATATATATATATATATATATATATATATATATATATATATATATATATATACATTGTAGAGAATATTTGCTTTTTTATTGTTTTGATTTTTGAAAATTATTATATTTGATTTAATAAGTTTCAACTGATATAAGATGTATTTTACAATCTAGAGCAATTTCTTTGAAGAAAATTATAACAATTTTGAAGATTAATTTGATTTATTCGTTTAAAATCAAGTTCACTAAATACTTTTAAATATATATATATATATATATATATATATATATATATATATATATATATATATATATTAGATATTATACATATTTCATAGCATGGAACTTTTTATGAGATGTTAGGTTTCATAACGTTTTAATTAATGACAAACATCAGGCAGATAACGAAAAATAATGAAGAAATCGAAATGTGTGTGTGTGGGGTATATTTGAGTATTACTGTGTGTGGTCGTATAAGTGATATTTAGTATATGTGTGTATGAAGATACATATGCAGAGCGATACATTTGAGGTTGTCTCCAGGATGTGTGAGACGCTATGTAGCCGATTTTGCAATTGAAAGATTGAGAAAAAAATGTCTGTTTTTTATATATTTGTGTGTGTGTTTGTGGTGGTGATTTTAATTAAGGAATAAAATATCATTATTGCATTTCGAAGAAAATAAAGTTTTAATTTGTAAGCGTAATATGGTAGGTGTAAGTGTAGTATGGTAGACCAGAATCGCATAAATATCACGGTGGAGAGATGTGTTATATTATAATATATGATGGAATATCATGCAAAATTGGTATTTTATGTATGAAAATGATTTGTGATAGATTACAATAATAATTTGTATTAGTTATGATGTGTTTATGATATATTGTATATGCATGATAGTAATTCTCTATTGTGTGTACGTAATACACACAAACGCACGCACGCACACACACACACACACACACACGCACGCACGCACGCACGCACGAAAACACACACACACACACACACACATATATATATATATATATATATATATATATATATATATATATATATATATATATATATATATATATATATATACTGAGTGCGTCTGTGTCTGTGTTTGTATGTTTAAATTATATTACTGATGTACACATTGTACACTTTCAGAGGGTTTTGTAAAAAGACCATGGCAGAATATATTTTGAAAGGAAAAATAAAGTTCTGTTATTTATGACTTCTAATATCAACTATAATTCAAATCAACAAAAAATAAAGAATAATCAAAAATTGTGCTTCAGACGATATATTCTACGGCATTTACTGTTGTATTGATATCCTCTATGCTTTACTTATACGAAGTTGAAACACGTTACAGTCCCACACATTGTGATGGTTGTAGTCTCTTCTTTCAGATATATTTCAAATGATTTTTTTATTCGGTACAAATTATTATTTCCAGTTTTGCTACAAGGAAATCACACTGAGAAATAACAATTAAAAGCTATCGACTATGTTTGTGTGAACTGACCTGTCGAAAAATCACTGCATATTATTGAGTCGTTGTTGATGATATATCTAATTCATGAAAGTTTTTATTTGAGTACTCTCTTATTGCAATTGGCCATATTTTGATTCTGTCAATTATTGCTCTTAAATAATTTGATTAAATATTTCGGCGACAAGATTTTCATATATTTACACGGTTTGATAATAGTATGTATGCTTTCTTTAAAATTTCACTTTTCTGTCATGGTTTCATTTCAATTGAACATTGTCCGAATCGAACAATAAGTTTTCGAGTAATTTTAAACTTGGAGCATAATTGTTTTATATAAACAAGCATTAATAAATATGGAGTTGAAAAAGATTGAGACTCAATCGTTTTCTTAAAACGCGCAAACAGTACTCGAGTCTACGAAATTACGAGATGTGTCAGAAATGTAACAGGGTTGGTATCACAAAAAATTATCTCACTACCCAAAAAGTAACATGGTTTCCTCTTCAAAGCAAATCCCTTCAGTTCTAATGCTCTTTTTCTTCCTTTGCAATGTCTCTATGTACTACTGGGAGATTTATTTTAATATCCTCTTCAAGTCTGTCGTTATGCTTTCTTGATTGGCCTCCACGGCTTCACAACGGGTCCCATTGATGAACACCTAGAGATTCAGAAAAACACAACCATGAATTGAAGAAGATTCCACAGGATCTCCTTGCAGACCTGCTGAGTAATCATCTGGCACTGTTTACGATGCCCCTTACATCGAAGAATGTGATCAACACCATTTTGACTTTTGACATTGACTACTTGATTTCTTCCTCTTCGGTGACGTCGGAGTGATCCAACGATTGCGCTGGTCACTGAAAAATACCTATGTTTCATCACTTTTGATGATTCAAAGAAACAAGTTTAGTTTTATTAGATGATGTCCTCTAACACTCTTTCTGATCATCCTTCAGCAGAATTGATTCTAATTTTGTGTAGACATTCGATTGTTAGATTTTTCGGCACTACTCTTCTAAACACTTTCTTTTTAAGTCTAGCTGACTTGTGATCATTCAAATAATCAACAACAATCATTTGTCCTATACCCGCTCAAAATTGACCTTTTTGAAGACTTCCGCTCCTGGAGTCATCTTTCACCTACTTGTGACGCTCTTTGAACCTGCTGTAACAATCCAAAACTCGTGTGCATGACATGGTGCTATTTTTGTACTCTTGCTGAAGAATTTCAAGTGCTTTTGACTTGATTTTCCCCAACAGGAGCAAAAGCTTCAGGTTTATTCGTTATTCGGTGTTCATCACTTGTTCCTCAGGATCCATACGTGAAAAAACTTAAAATGATGTGTAAACAAATGCACATAAAAAATATTCAATAGTTAAAGAAAATTAAGGTTATAGTTATATATTGCTAAGATATGTTAGATGATACCACAATCTACTTATCACCCTTTCCTCCATAATTGACACAACACCCCCATTCCCTTTACTTTTTCGAATAGAACTCTCATACACACATATCTATCTATCTATCTATCCGAGGGTCATTCAAGAGATCAGTGTATTTTTTTTTGAAAAAGCAAAATATTTTTTTCAAAATTATTTTCCATAAATATAAATTCTGTATAGTTATTAATCAGTTTACCACAAAAATTATTTTAATCAGGCAAAAATATTAGTTTTTAAAATGGCATTGAATTAAATAGATGGAACCAAGATATTTCATTAATTAATTAGAAAAAAATTCTTAGCTCGTAGAATTGTTCATCATGAAAGTTGCCAGTAAAATGAAAGCATATTTCACAATTGAATTCCATGAAAAGGTTCAACTATAACCAATAATTTGTATTTCCACAACCAAAAGTTTTTTGAATATAAATTGGGCCATGATATGTAATACCATTCCGCAATAATAATAATGAAAGTATGGCTTCTAACTCTTCAAATCTCCAAAATGGTAGCCTCATTGCCAGATGAAGTTTAGTATCATACCAAAAACATACATTTGTTTTGTAAAATTACCACTCTCTCGGCGATGCACCATGTGTATGTGTGTATGTGTGTGTGTGTGTGTGGGGGGCTATAAGTGACTTAATAATTGAATACAACACCGAAATACAGATTTAATAAATTCTATTTCTTTAACTTCAGTGAAAAGTTTGTTGAAAACAAAAACTGCGTAAATATTTCCCGTATATTCATTACAAGAAAAAAAGTTAATGAATTTGATGAAGCAGTTTAACTTATGTACATTTAGTAGATGTATTTTGTGTGTGAAGAAGGTCTATGTGTAAGTGTCTCACTATGCAAGGAAGAAAAGTGATTTGCAAACGAAGACTTATATGGCAATATGACCAAATTTGTACAAACAAACTTTTGTCGTTAAAATCAAAATAATAAAGCGATGCCGAAATTAAATGCATTCTTCAAGAAAGCGAATATTAGATTTTCACTCAAAAGAAAAAAGACGAAATTTTTAAGAAGATTTACAGTACGAATCTATAAATCTAATGAATAATTATCTATTTTATTGCTTATTTGTAAAGTTGAGGTTGGCTTAAAAATATATTTAAAAAATGAATCATTCTCCAGTTAATCCGAATGGTTAAAGAATTATTTTTACACTGTAGGAGGGAAAAAGTTTTCTTAAATTACTTTGGGCTTAGATTCTTTAAATTTTGTGTGACAAGTTATACACTGTCGTCTGCGACATCTCAAGAACATGTAAGCAACGACCTGTCAATAAACGCAAACATATTGAACCTATTTTTGCTAAAAAAAACCCAGTTCTTTTAGTAGGGAAACCCATTTATATATATATATATATATATATATATATATATATATATATATATATATATAATTTAATCAGCCTTTGATTTAGCAAGATGAGTAAAGGAATGAAGATGTTAATAGGAGGCTTTATAAATGTTATCTGTTATTTTTAGAAGTTTTGTTGAGCATTCTTATTTGTACAACACATATCAAGTAAAATCTTCGAATATGTAGGACCCGGGCAGCCGAGCATTTTTTATGTAACTTAAATAAATTCCTTACTGTTCATACAATGCGGAAATGTGCATTTTCCTTCTAAAATATGTCACGCTTCGATCTTAAATAAAGCCGTAATAAGCGGTACAGGAATCATAAAACATATTCCTGGCAGATAAAATGTTACCCATATGAACACATTTTGTGTTTCAGCAATTCTTTCTGATATTATAACTTCCGTTAGATATCATTATTTATGTTCCCTACTGATTAACTGAAACAATTCAGCTTTTTACCTTGATAGAACATCATCAAACAATTTTCATCTATCTTTTGAACTTATTTCGATGAATACTCAGAGTTTCCAACGCTTGCAAATTCAATCAGGATTGAGATATTATTCTGTGAATTCTTTTATCCTTCACCTGATTAAAGCATGTTAGGCTCTCATTTCATAACTCAAATCGATAACAACTGGCCGTTCAATACCTTCTCCTTTCTTTCTCTCTCTCTCGTGTTTCTCTTACCAATAATTTAAACAAAATAATTTTAACTCGATGTTAGGTTACAACTAATATACCTCTGACATTAACAAGCACAATGATTAGGAAATGTGGCTGTAACAAGAGCGACATATCACTGGTCACAATTTTTTTTTATTCTCTCCTGTATATATATATATATATATATATATATATATATATATATATATATATATATGCCCATGTGTGTACGTACATTATGATTTATGTAGCGAAATATGATGCAATCTACATTTGAAACCGCTGTAAGTAAAGAGCATTTACACACCATTATTTTGCTTTCTACATTAAATGAATTACAGAGTTAATAAACCGAATATTCCTGGATACATATGAAACCCCTGATAAATTAACATTGATTCTTTTTCCATATTCGATTTCGGTATCTTTCGGCTAATTTTGTCGCTTAGGCTGTTAATTGTGCATTGTAAATCAAGTACGAATTTTTTTCAGCTGTCTTGAAATAAATGCAACAATGCTAAGATAATATGAGTACATTTATTTTATGCCTCTGTG
>CAUZXS010004859.1:15000-20000 GCA_963585895.1 Sepioteuthis lessoniana
TCTTCAAATAGAAAAGACATTTCAGAAGAAATCTGGCACTGGACAGAACAATGAGCAAGGACAATACTCTAAGAGTAGACATTTCCCGTGGAATCGGTAAGGTCGAGTGACATCGGATATTCTTACTTGCCAACCGATTCTATGTTACTGGCATGCATTGTACGCACACTGGTTCTCAACACAAACTTTTATTCTCAGACAATAATGCTTTTCGTATACACAACAAACAATTCCTTCTCCAATCTTGTCTGGACCAGCAAAGAATTCTACAAGTCAAACCTGTTTCCCAGACGCCTTCTCAAGTTGGTAATAATAATTCTAGTAATAAAAATGTCAATACCGGCTTGTCTGATCCTTTATAATTTCCATATAATAGTTCTGTTTGGTGGTCATAGCATGAATGATTTTTACTCAGACGCCCGATGTCTGTATTGAATAAGACAGATCGATGCAAAAGTATCCATTCTCCTATTCAAACAATCTTAGGGAAACGAGAAAATGTGTTTGAATTTTATTTAGCTTTTAGTTAAATCATACGTGAATGTTATTTTAAAAACTACTGTTACAGAATCTTACAATTTTCGTATTTAGGAAAAATATGCTTGTGTATTTTCCATGAATTTTGAACCACTTGGTCCGTCGAGTAAAACTAGGAAAAGTAACATTTAAGTGCGTCCTTGATACTTAGATCGAATATAATCGACAGAAATATGAATCTGGTCACTAATTCAGAACATCCATCCCAGTTTTTTTCATTTTAGAATGAATTTCCTTCAAAGCTTAAGATACCAGGATTTTATTTTTTCCAGTGGAATATTATATTATCAAACCAATTATGATTAAGTATCATTTACTAACTCATAAGATAATGTTTGTATATATGTATGAATGTATGCATATATCTATCTATCTATCTATGAGTGTATAGCCACGTATTTGTTTAAAGCCATAGGAGGAAGGGAATCAAGCAGTTCATTATTGTTTTATGATTAGTTGCATTTTAAGGTTCAAGGTTCAGTAAATCTCATGTCTCTTTGAAAAGAACTCATTCCACAAAATAATAGTTATCTTTTGATCATTTTATATACTAATCTCTAATGTAATATGTATATACATATACGAGGATCATACGATAAGTTTCCAGACTTTTTTCGTTTGGGCATTTAAAATTGTTATAGACTCTTGAAAGTTCAGTATGTTATTGCAATATATCATTTGAGGTGACTGAAAAATTTTTATGATTTCACGTTCAAAGGAACAGCTACAACAGCAATTGGAATACACACTACTAAAGCCTGATTGTCACAGCTCGTGAATTTCAAGAATGGAATCTGACAGTGTAGAAGAACGATATGCTATAAAATTCTGTTTTAAACTTGGAAAACTGCCACAGAAACGTATGAAACACTTTAGACTGCTTTTGGAGCACCTTGCATGAATCACGCATCAGTTTTTGAGTAGCATAAGAGATTCAAGGAAGGCAGGGAATCTGTGAGGTATGATGAGAGGTGTGGGAGGAGTAAGGAAGTCAATTCATCATGGTTGATTGGTCAAAGGATTAGGGTTAGGGTTACTATGTTGAGGTTTTAAGAGAGTTTAGGAAGAGATCCCGTTGGAAGAGGCCAACACTCTTCAAATCGTGTCAATGGCATTTCCACTAGGACAATACACCAGTCCACAATTCCATCCTTGTCACTGACTATTTGACCAAGATGGGCATCAAGACAGTTCCTCACTGTCCCTATAGTCGAGACTTTGCTCCCTGTGACTTTTGGTTATTCCCTAAGCTCAGAGGCTGTCGTTATGAAACACTTGAGGAGATGAAAGAGGCTGTGACAAAGGTTATTGACACGTTCACACAAGAGGACTTCCATGTGATCTTCCAGAAGTTGTTGGAACGGTACAAGAAGTGCATTGTAGCCGGAGGAGATTCCTTCGAAGGGAACTAGAGTTTCATGTGTGTACTATCAATAAAAGTGCGCATACGAAAAAAGTCTGGAAACTTATCGTATACACCTCTTATATATATATATATATAGAGAGAGAGAGAGAGAGAGATTAGGTAAGATAGATGAGTTATTAATTTCGCGCGTTCACATTGTTTCTTTCCGTTTTTTCTACTGTAGAGCAAACAGGATTCAGTTGTATATTGTCTATGAAGAAAACAGCACCAGGGCACAATTAACCCCTCCAGCATGCTGTTCTAGTTGGCATTCCCGCAAGAAGACCAAATATGAAGATTTCAGCATGTTTGATTGTCAATATGAGGACAGATTCATATTCATATTGATGAAAACCAAACACTACCTTTTATCTTCTCATGGAGGTGGCGTGGTGTAGTCGTTATTGCCGTAGGAAATGAACACGGCGATACGAGTTCAAATCCTGGACGAGACTGATTGCATTTCACATAGCACTAATACCCTTGGGAAAGGTATGAATCCAATAATTCTCCCTCCAGCTATGGGTAAATAGTAGGACAGACTAGGTTCTTCAGCCATGGTTAGGCAACTAGTCTAGGAGAAGGAAAACTCTGAATTCAAACCTGTTAAACTCCGCTTAAAAATTGACCTTGTGTCATATCCTGCCCGAGCGGAGGGGTTGGTAAATAGTACCTTTTATCTTCTCATATAACCTCAGATTCTACCCGGTGGCCAAAATTACTAGTCTGGTGGAGGTATTATTGGCCTGGTTCAAGATGGTGGCAGCTGGAAATACGTACATTTGTTAACAGACTGCGCAATGAAGGACACTTTGAAAAAAAAACTCTACGATGCTATTGCTCTTAGTTTTTGACCGTTTAACTCGTTATATTGCATTTTCCTTGATTATTATGTATAGATCACAATTGAGCCAGAGAGCAACAAAACTCAGTGTAAAAACTGAGATGAACTAAAGGCAAGGAAAATGGCAGTATGTGCAATTCTAAACAAGGAGACGCTCGCAAATGCATATAGATGTTAAAATAGACCAGAATCTGTGATTAAAATTATGGCAATATATTTGATTACATTTAATCTATAGCATTTCAAGATAATTTTATATTATTTTGGTAAATGTGTCTGATAAAGTGTGATGTCAATTTTATTATCGTTTGCTTTATTAGATGACGATTCACACACACACACACACACACATATATATATATATATATATATATAAGTGAAACAGGTAAAGTATGTAAAGGTAGCTACCTTAGTCGAGGGTGGTCGGAAGGCTTTTTTTCAATATCTACCACACCAAAGTGTAGGGGAGAGGGTTACTT
The DNA here is from genome assembly GCA_963585895.1 of Sepioteuthis lessoniana. Taxonomy (NCBI): domain Eukaryota; kingdom Metazoa; phylum Mollusca; class Cephalopoda; order Myopsida; family Loliginidae; genus Sepioteuthis; species Sepioteuthis lessoniana. The sequence continues at coordinate 18,266 of CAUZXS010004859.1, forward strand.
CATCCCTTGGATTGCTTTTGATCCTAACCTGATGATTTTAAGTGTTAAGTAAGGCAGCATGACCTAGCATTTTTTGAGTCTTGAATATCACTGGACCTGGGACTGAACCCTGTTCTCACTGACTATTGGCGAACAGTCTACTCATTAGGCAAATATCATAAATAAAAGATGCTCATTATTGGTGAAAGAGCATGTATATCTACGTATGTATTTACCAACACCTCTGCAAGTGCAATTTTAAGTGGAGCTTAGCAAGTTTTAATTCACAGTTTTTCCCTTAACTGGTAAACCGACGGTAAGACCTCAGTCTTTCCCACTAGTCACTCAATAACTGGAAGGAGAATACTTCGATTTATATCTTTCCCAAGGGTATTAGCGCTATCTGAAATGCAAAATAATCTCGTTCTGGATTTGAACTGGTCGCCAAGTCCCTTTCTGACTTCGATAACCATTATACAATGCATATCCTTGAATACATATCTATACAAATATGTATATCAATGTAAGGTTGTATATCTACGTAACAAAAGATATCTACGTATTGATAGTGTAGGACACAGTCAACAGAATTTGGTAACGGACAGTTTCACGCCAATGTGATCATTGACTGCTTGTGTCTGATGATCACATTGGCGGGAAATCACCATTGATTTTATCAACGCTATTCTATACCTAATATATATATATATATTAAAAAGGGTAGATCCACGAAGAGATTTGTATTTTCAGAATTTATTTATCTATTCTATTCTTACATACGTGTATATTTCCAGATTTTTTGTGTTGTTGTTTATTGGGTGGCTTTTATTTTATATAAATGTTTTTTCTTTGTTTTTTTTCTGGAGTCATATTCGTAGTAGTAGTTTGGCCATTTTTGATGTGAGTAGGAGTTGTAAGTGTGGTAGTTTGGTCAATTTTGTTGCGTGAAATAGTTTAATAGGAGATTATTTGTATTCTGTTTTATTCATTTGGAAAGAGTTTTTTTTTTACTGGACGGGAAGTGGTTGCTTGTTCTTGGATGTTTTTGCCAATTTGTATGAGTCTGGTATTTCGGAGTGTTAATTTTTCTTTTAGATGTTGGTGTTTGTATGTGGGGATTATATCTTCTGCCGTATTGTGTTTTTGCTTTGTTTTTTGTTTGCTTATGTTCTTTTTTTGTTTTTTATTTTCATTTTTTTTGTGTTTTTTTTTTTATTTTCTTTCTCATTCTCTTTTTGGGGTAGGTTTTATTAGCCATGTAGTTTTTTTATTCTGGATCTTTCTTGATTTTTCTTCCTCCTTTTTGCAGCTTTTTCCCATGGTTCTTTTAGGAATGGTTATGTTTCTATGGGGCAGAGTTACCTAATTTAGTTCTAGGTCAATTTCCTGGTATTTGGTTTCATAATGGGTAGTTTTGTCCTCCTGTATTTCTATTTTAGTTTTTATTTTCATGAGGTTAAGGTTGGCTTTGATTTTTTTTCGTCTTTTTCATGAATTGCTTGATGATTTTTGCTGTTTCCTCACTTTTTATAGCATTAAAAAAGACTATTTTTCATTGGTTTAACAGTTTTCCCAACATTTACATTTTTTTTTGTTTTGTACCCTTTGTTTCAGATTCTCTCATATTTCGTAGGTAGTTGTAATTTTTTTCTAGGTACTCTATTATGGATTTTGTGTTGTTTTCTTCAGGTTTCTTTTGTGGCGGTGCCTGTTGCTTTGCGGAGATCTTTATATTTGAAGGAATTTTTTCCTTTAT